>CM067511.1:11980139-12040139 GCA_034509495.1 Acestrorhynchus altus | reverse complement strand
ATGAGCGCTCGTCTCTGGGTACACTAGGACGTGAAAGCGGGTTAAGGAGAAATGGGTCACAGCCACACAGCCCACTTCTGCCTAGTAGGGGTGGTCTATATTTGATCAAGGGGAAGCCGGCAGACTGCAACAGAGGGACAACTTGCTGGATTGATTTCTTAGAACCTTGGAATGTGGGCTAAAGCAATACTGATTGCTTATGTTTCTGAGGAAAGTGCCTTTCTTTGCGGCCTTTAAGCCTGTTTACTCAAGAGGGAGCTACCCTACATTTGACGATTACCTCCATTCACAGGGTTCCCTTAATTGTTTGTTCACGTTTGTGTTTATGTTCTTCCTTATTCCTGCGTATGGTTGCACAGAGTGAGACTGTTTCCCAAATAGCAAAACAGCTGGAAAATAAACAGGAGTGTGAAACTGGTGCCACTGGAATGATGGGGCAGAGGTTTCCAGTCATTTCTAGTCTCAGTCTTTGTAATATTGTTACCAGTTTGCCACAGCCGTTCTGGTATGGGGAGGATGGTATGTGATTTAAGTGCAAGTCAAATGACAAAGCAGAAGTTACTGTTGAGCCTGGTGAGTCAAATTTTATTCCAATATGCACAGCCTGAAACCATGAAACCACAGCTGAACCAGACACCACCACTGCTGGTGGGAAACATCATGAGAAACACATTGAGAATGTTAAAATCACTGCAGAGTAGTCAGCATAGAGAAACTATGAGAAAAATATTGTCTTGCTTTGTCAATGCTTTGTTTACAGAACTCCAGAATGTTTAAGGCACTAGTACTAAAGGGCTTGGCTAATTGGTTGTTATATAATTGGTGGGCAGGTAGCACAATTAACCATGACTACATTCTTATAAAGGGGGTCCTTAAGGGTTTTATAGTAAAATTATTCATTTTTGTGGGCCTAGACTGTCAGGAATGTACAGGCCCCCAAGGTGCTAGCAATGCTGGAGCCTTTTCACACCTGAAGTTCATTTGCTTTGATCTGAAATCGTTGTTGAATTTGTTAATTTGCAGAGTTTTAAAGGTGGTTTGGATTGTTTTTATGTGAGAAAAATTCTAAATGCACCAAACTGTGTCACAACAAACCTTATTGGTCAGACCTGTCAGGAGCAAGAAGGTAATACAGGAAGATGGTGCCGTGTGTCTGACCAGTGCAGATTTCTGATGGTCCATCTATATGTTCATAGCTATAGTAATTATCTGACTAGTATATCTGTTTAAACTACATCTCCAGAGCCATTCTTCACCACCTTGTGGATCACACCTGGTTGCAGGCTCAGATCAAGGTCAGATCATGCTCTAACCACTAACAAACCAGTCCAGATTTGTTAGAGACTGGATTAAGATCTCTCTAAAAGCTCTCATGTGGATGTTTTTAGTCCGTCCTCAAGTGTGATCACTATTTTCACATATGCCAAACCAATCATCACAATCGATCACCACGACCACAATCACCTCTGTAAACGTCTTAAATGTGTCCTACAATGTGTTCCATGTAGTCCATTTGTTCAACTCCATTCATTACATTCACTTTTCTAGGATAGAAGTGCGAATGACTCATTCATGATTGATTCCAAATGGATTAAAAATCCTAGAGTGTGGAGAGTATATGGAGTTGGTTCAACCTATAAAAAGAGGTGCAATAGATTGTGATACAGTTATTTCTCCTAACTAAAGGTACTGCAGACGTACACTTGTGTGTTTATATATTATATTATATTATGTATAAAGGAAATCCTTTAGGGAACACTGCGTATGTAATAGCTGTATTGTGCACAAAATAAAAAAAAAACATTTTTGTGGTCGCTATGAGAGCTGTGAGTAGTTAATTACTATGATTTTGCACAGTAATGAGTAGGATTAAATAGAGCTTTTGGTGACAGAGAGGTTAGATTTCTCTTTAATTGCTCAAAAAAAATCAGACTCTCCACTTTACTGCCTTTATTAATCATAATTGCTTCTGATATAATCTTTCACGATACCCAACTATTTAAACATGTCATCTTTAATGTCCAGCTCTTCCACAGATTCAAGGACTGCAGGAAGTGTAGCTGGTGAAATAGCTTCCTTGGTCTAGTTTGACTAGAAAAGGAGAAATTGTATGTGCTACTAAATGCGTCCCAAAGCCTAGGCTGCAAATGTACAGGTCAGATCTTGCAATCACTGTAGTTCCTGTGGGTCACTGACGGCCTCTTAGGATACACCAGGTTTTGAGAAATCAAAAGATGTGTTCCTTGGGTGTATGCAAACCATTCCACCAAAGGATCTTTAGGGATGTAACAGAAGAAATACCAGTCTATACCAATCATGGTCTTGGGATGCAGCTACAGGTAGAAATAACAGTTTTAATAAGAGGTGCTTCAGAAAATGTGAGATAGGATGTAGGGGTGGGGAAAAAATAGTCTTTAAATAGCATGCCCTCGCTCTGTGTGATGTCATGTTGTTTCCTGTCAGTTGTCATCAGTCCTATTCCTATGACTCCACAAGCTGGAAAAATCCTGCCTATATAAATACATAATGGGCTTTTCTGCTGTGTGGAATGTGAGCACCTCTCATGACGTGACTTGGCAGTCTCCTTCTGTTGTGTTCGCGCTGTCTGCATGTATACACAGTGTAAGGCTTGGCTGAATGTGTTTGTGTGTTTCTGCACTACTGTACTCTATACTGCTTGATTCCTACCTTCCTCTCGAATCAGTGTCTGCACACCCTAAATGATGATGTTGGGGTCGGCAAGGGTCAGAAAACAGACCACAGAGGGCGTGGGCAGGCGTTAAAACGCTGTAAAGATGACAGGAGTTGTCCAGTCGCGTTGTGTATTCCCTGTGTGGCCCTGTTGTGACAAGATGACGGAGGTTGTGGACGTTTAGTAAAGTGTATCTGGCACTGTCTGACCATAGGGGGGCTTTTGTCCTCTCCACACTGTAAAAGTGATTAGTTTACCATTGTTTACTACAAATATATAAACAATAGTAAAATAATATTTGATATGGTTGTATTTTAAATATGTACTTCTTTTATATTAGGGTTCAAATAATAGGGAGGAAACAGCCTCTCCTCCCCCAAACACAGTGCTTTATATCAATATCAGGGTGTAAACAGAGTGTGATATGGGCTTAGATTTTTAAATCGATTTTTTTTTAGATATCGATTTTTAAAGTTTTAAAAAAATTCTTTTTCTGCTCCCTGCTCTCAGCCCCACCTCTGTTCTTCTCTGCTCCACCCCATTTTTGCACGCTCACATACACACTATAGAGGGACATAAGACTTGGTGTGGATAAAGAAGAAATGAATATCACATTTCAATATGTTTAAATACAGTAAAAATGACGGAAGAAGGATTTCATGGGGTGTCCTAATTTATTTCACGTCATATATTGTACATAGGTAAAGGTAAAGGTGCTGATAGAGCCACAGGGGAAATTGTTCTTCCACATGTAACCCATCCACACACAGTGATACACACACACATACACACTACTGAATTCACACACTAGGGGACAGTGAGCACACGTGCCCGGAGCGGTGGGCAGACCTATCCACAGTGGCCAGGGAGCAACTGGGGTGTTAAGTGCCTTGGTCAGACCTGCTAGTGCAGGGATTCGAACCAGCAACCTTCCAGTGACAACCACCAGGCCACATCTGCCCATTTGGCTAAAATATATCAATTTATGGTTTTTTGTCCATATCACCATATTGTAATTGAACTGAAAATATCAGTCCATTTGAAATTAAAATGCTGCACAAACATCTGTTGCCTTACCTTTTGCATCTGAAGTGTAAAAGCTACCTTACATTACATTAGGCTATTTTCCTTTTCCTTTCTTCACACTTCCTCTTCATTTCTTCACGCACCACTTTACCCTCCCCCCCCCACCTGCCTTTCACTTTGTTGTTTCGTTTTTTTCCACCTTTTCTGTAGTAACAATCTGGCTCTGTGCCTGCGTTTCCCACCTATCAATCCTGCTTTCTTGCTGCTATTGGGTTTTTGGTTAGATAATGTTTGATTCAGCAGAAAGTGTGAAGAGCTCTGCTTGCACCTTGCCCAACACCCATTTATTTGCCAATTATTTCACAGTCAGTTGCTGTATGGAGTGCAGAGACTACTGGAGCAGCTCCAAAGCTACACATCACAGAAATCACGCAGAAACAGAATGACTGAACACACCTCACACATTTGGACACTTTCGACACTGATGACATCATAGGCTGCACAGATAGATATACTTACAGATGCATGTTTCGTTGGTCTGTATACACAAATCACCAATAATATTAGACATTAAAATCACTAATGTAAGAAAATAACATTGATCATCTGGTTACAGTGGCTCCTTTCAGTAGGGTGGGATATATTGTGCAGTAAGTGAATGCAGTCATTTCTTGAAGGTGATTTGTTGAAAGCAGGAACAATGGGCAAGCGTAAGTGTGCATTATGTGCAGTACTTACCAAAAGTGCTCCAAGGAAGAACAAGGAGGGACAGGGACAGGGACAGGGTCATGGTCAAGGATGCCCAAGGCTCATTGATGTATATGAGGAGTGAAGGCTAGCCAGTCTGGTCTGATCCTACAGAGCTGGCTCTGTTTTGTGGAATCCATGCTTCACTGTGTCAGGACTGTTTTTGTAACCTTTATAATACGTTATGGCTGATCGTTGTGTATATATATTTGTATTGGTTCTTCAAAGAACCATGATGGCTTGTCTGGTGAATTGCTTCTTAATATAGAACCTTTTCAGAATAGTTTTGTGCCACCAAACAGGGTTCCACTATTGTTAGGGGCCTTTCTCAGTCGTACAGAGAAGATATTTTTGCTTTGTGTTCTTTTTCAACTGTTGAAGAAGGGGTTCTTCAAAAAATGTTCTTCATATACAGGGGAAATGCCTGATGGCTGGCTTAAACAAACACTTTGTAGAACATTTTAAAGCACCACACATGATTACGCTACTGCTCCACTGTGGATACAAGTCTAAGAACTCTGTTTCATTGAATTCTTTTTTGCTTAGCATGTACAGTGTGTCCACAGCGCTCTCATCCGTTCCCCATTTAGCATCTGTGTTTTTTTGCCAAGCAGTGTTTTCTGTGGAAGTGGCCATGCTGAAGATGTCACGAGCCGTGTCAGGTCCTGCTGTGTGCTGAAAAATCCAAAGGCTGAATGGATGGATTCCCATGGGAAAGGGGCTATAGGAGCCTCTGGGGACTTGGCCAACACACAAGGGCAAAGACAGAACAACAAGAGACTGGGAATGTAAATAAAAAAAAGAGGAAAGAAGACTGGAATACAAACTCGGAGAGAACGAGAGAGAGAAAAAATATGTACTCCTATATTTTCACATGGCATGACATCATGGCTTGAGACACAGTATATGTATTTATAATATTCATGTAAACGTACTGTATGGCATTGTGAGACGTTTTTCTCTTTCTCTTCCCACTTCTGCTTTACAGATTAGACATACATTATTTTTTTTCAGTTCACTGTTTCCTGTGACTAATGTACAGTACCCTTTTTCTTGGAGCGTTGGTGGTGGTGCAAATGAATGTGATCACATTGTTCCGTAAGTTTATTTTTAATGGCTGGCTTCTTGGAGCTGAAGACGGGATCGCCATGGTTACAGTGATATGTAGCGACTGGCAGTACGATGGGTTTCTCACTTGAGAATGTGTTAGCGGTCTCTGAAGTCCCAGCGCTGATCCTGTCAGACCTTCTGTAATTAAGCTCGCTTTGCAATGCTTCCACTTGAATGTGAAGAGCACTGAGTGTTTGCAGTCTTCGCAGTATCTGACTACTGTACATGTGTCAGTTTTAGCTCGGTGTAGGCCTTCCTTTCCATGGGCATTCACTACACCGGGCGTTAGCAGACAGGTGAAGGTGAAAGCATCAGGTTTGTTGCTTCTGGATTTGATGGTTTGATGTTACATGTTTTGTGAATTGGTTTAAATATGAGGACTTATATTACATCCGTGGTTTGGTATTGTTATTTAAAATGAAGCCTGTAGTACACGTGAAACAGCTACAGTCAGAAACGCTGACCTTAATATGCTTTTAAGACAATGCACCAACATGCATTTCCAGTGGTCAGATCATGTTCAGGGAAAGGATCGGTGTAAACACACCCAGGATGCACTGTGATTAAATTAAGATCATGTCACTCAAACTACATTTGGCCAGAGATGGAATGAAATGAAACTCCTCATGGGTGAGAACAGAAAACAGTGCTTCCTACTTAAGACATCTGTGTTGAAATGCTGTTCAAATAAATTGTATTTTGTTCTGAAAATAAATTCTGACCGATTTGTGTTAAAATTCTTCAATTCTATAAAAAATTAATAAAAGTGGGAGTAAATTCATGTATTGGCATAGTTCTACAATTCTATAAAAATATTATTAATAAGTATTAAATATAAGTATAAAATTTTACTTTTTTTTTATTTTAAAAGCTCAATTAAAAAAGATTCAGACATAAACACCAGTGTTACATTTCTGAAATTCTGAGTTTCTTTACTAAAAAGGTATGTATGTTTTAGATATACTTTATACTTTATTGATCCCTTACAATCCCAAAGGAAAAGGGAAATTCATTAAGAATGTATTATTTATTATAATGTTTATGTGTATGCATTAAAGAAAATGCAAGTAGTATTATTATATGTTGCTTTGTACAACTTAAAATATGTTGTATATACTGGAATAACTTAATGCCTTCCTGCTGATCAGAGGTCATGATGAGGTGCTTTCTGCGAGCAGATGCTTTTACGTTCCTCAGCGGCGCCCACTTCTGAACGCTCAGTCTTGGAATTAAATTAGCCCTCAGGCTGGAGGCCTTCGCTATTGGCCGGTGATGACTCAAACCGGACTTATCGACTGGAGAGTGAGTTGAATGCTGACGCTGTATGTCAAGGACCCCATGCCCTTCAAACAAACACACACACACACACACACACACACACACACTATGGAGGGTAATGACCTCAGAAACATGGATTTTTCTGTAAGCTGATGAAGGCCCACTGCCAGTGCTCTCTTTACACACTGCAAGTGGGAGAAAATGTATTTCTAAATCAATCACATTTGCACCCGACTGACTGAACACTCGCCATAATTCACTGTAGAAGGATCACTGTAAATGCCAGCACCTGCCCCCGGAATCAAAGACACGGAGGTGAAAAGAGCAGATAATCTCAACATTTCTTATTTTGCACAACCGGTGTGCCCTCAGGCTATGTTAACATTTGCTCTAAAAACAACCCTCTGAAAAGCCCTACTAACCCATCTGGCTGAGGTGATTAGCGGAAGGTGGGGCAGATGGCAGTGCTGCTAGACCCTCCTAGCTTTGGGGGTCTGTAATCTGCATTTACACTGCCTCCGTCCCCGTTTAGCACGCTTTGTTCTGGTAGCACAGCCCGCTCCTAATTAGATATCTCAGTAAGCATGCCCCGTGCAGCCCTGACAAAGAATAACCTCTTTTCTTCACACTGAACACGTTGTTTGTGTTGTTTCCTTGTTTCGTGAAGCAGGTCTGGTCTTCAGGATGTTTTTTGAGGACCCTGCCCCTCCCCCTTGTATGATGGATGCTCAATAGTGGGGTCATCCACTTCCACTCCAGGAGGGCTTCAGTCCAGCATTGTTTGGTTATTTCCCTGCTTAAATGCTCCTAAAGTGGAGTTTGGCTTGATAGAATTGATTCTTAATCAAGGACATTTCTTCATTTTCCAAGGCATTTATTCCAGCCAAGTTTAGCCCCGCCCACTCATGCACATTTACATTGGTCTCAAAGGCACAGAACTACTGTTCTTCGTCCTGTTCTGGGTGGTGGTGGGTTGGGAATCATTGGGTGCAAGTAGGGCTGGGCAACATGGACAACAAATCATATCCTGATATATTGGGATGGTGATACATGACTGTATATAGTTTGAAAAAAATTACCCCCCCCCCATGAAATTCTTTGTTGTTGATATAAACAATATAGTCTCATTCTATATTCTGCTCTGTTTATATCCCAACATCGATATAAATATCAGTACCTTGGGGCAAGGCAGAAATACTGCCTGTACTTGTGGACAGACAGATATCACACCAAACTCCTCACAGACAGTGACCTGAGCAGGGTCTGAACCCCAGGCCCCTGGAGCTGTGTGACACATCCACAACCTGTAATGTCACCATGTCATCCTGTCAGTTGTATTTTGTTTTTTATTCTAAGGGATCACGTGAAACTGGAATGTGTACAAATTAAATATTTTATTAAAAAAAATAATAATAAAGACAAAAAAATGCAGGATATGGACCCTTAAAAAAGTATACTCTTACAAATAATGGTTCTTGCTCGGATGTATAGAATCAGGAAAAATCGTGACATTAATCTGTTACATTATGTGGAGGTTCTTTTCTCATTTGCAGAAATGCTTCTTTAATAAACCATTTGAATGTCTTTAAAAAAATGCAAGCGAACCATAAGATTCAATATTTGCAGTTACTTAAAGAACCTCTTGAAATAGTTCTCTATAGCTGCAGGGACCTGGGGTTACAGATTCAGTCAGCTTCAGGTTCTGTGTGGAGCTTGTTGGGTTTCTCAGTGTGGGTTTCTCCCACCTCGGTAAACTAGATATGCTGAATCACCCCTCAGTATGAGTGTGTCGTGCCCTGTGATAGACTGGTGTCCTTTCTAAGGGGTAGTTTTGCTTTGTGCCCAGTGTTTCCATGTAGGATCTGGATTTACCATGACCCTCACCAGGAAGAAGTGGGTAAGAAGATAGCACCAGTTAAAGAACCTCCGCGGTACTATTCAGAGCCCATTTTGCTTCGTGAGTAAATGGTCAGTCTTCACCTATAAAGCAGAGATTTTAAGGAAGAAATATGCAATCTACAACATCAGATCAGAAGATTTTAGTATCAGTATCGATACAGAAAAAGTAGAATCATGCCACCTGAAGCTGAATCAGATGTGTTTTTGAGCAGGGAAACCACCAAACTGTCCTGGAACTGGGTGCTCCTACTGGACAGTTAAAAAGCCACAGCTTGTGGCCACAGTCGGGAGACAGCGAGCAAGCGAGTCTGGAAATGTTGACACAAAATAGGAGAGAGAGGGAGGGAGAGCAGGGATCACCCTGAAGAAAGCAGCCGGATGGTGTGGCCTGCTGTTGACTGGGAGGAGGGAGAGAGCAAGTGAACTAGAGTGAGAGAGAGAGAGAGAGAGAGAGAGAGAGAGAGAGAGAGAGAGAGAGACACTCACTGAACTGTGCCCACCAAGTCATGACTACAACCGGCCCTCAGCGGCCCGACTGCTCCACCTCATTCTTTCTCTCTCTCTCACTCGCTCTCTCTCACTCACTCACTCACTCACTCTCTCTCTCTCTCTCTCTCTGCCTCTTCTAGTTCTGTCTTTTCTTTTTTCATTCACTAAGGAGCCCTGTGCAGCTCCTACATTTATATTTTATATTTCATTTATATTGAGGGTCTATTTATGTTTCATATTTACATGTAAGAGTTCTAGCTCTCTTTGTCACTTGAATTAAACAGACTGTTCTGTTACTGTGCTTTACCCCAACACATATGGACAAAGTATTAGGACACATCTCTTAATCACTGAATTAAATTGTGTTTCCATTTATTCAGTCCAGGGTCCAGACTGTGAAAAGCAAATTAGGTTGGGTCTCTCCCAAACCTTTACAGACCAAATGCCGGACACCGTATTGATCATGGGTGGGCAAATCTTGCAAAGTTTTTTTGCTTTTATGCTCAGACAGATGTGATGAACCAGTATGTCATACTGGGTGGTTTATCTGTGTTGCATATTTAATCAAAGCTAAGTGGTAGAAGTTGATTCAAATTGGTGCTTGTTAAACTAATCATAGTATAACTGAGCTGATAGACTTCTTTTGATACGTGTGTACACCACCGTCTCTCTCATTTCCGTCTTTGTAGTCCTCCCCACACACACACACACATGCACATTGATCGAGACTTGGTCTGCTTGCATTGGATTGGCTGAACGCTCCTAGCTGAGGGTCAAGTGAAGCCCCCCACCCCCACCCCAGCTGACCCCTCCTCCTCTTGGGCTGTGCTGTGGGCTGAGGTCATGTTCGCTTTATGTGCTGGAAGGAGGTGAGATGGAACAATATCTATGTGTTCATTGAGAGGATCAGAAAGCAGATCAGGTCTGATCTGATCAGACTGATGGAACAGAAGAAGAGAGCAGGACTGAGCAGCACTCAGCAGCTTCACTTCATGCTTTCCACCAGACATGTTGATCCCCTTAACCCTCACAGCCTCCCCCATCGCCCCCAGCAGCATAGTCTGCACCTAACCTCTCTCTCTCTCTCTCTCTCTCTCTCTCCTCTCTCTCTCTCTCTCTCTCTGTCTTTTTCTCTTTTTTTCTATACTGTCTTTTCATTTTTCTCTCTCTGTTTTGCCTTCCTATGTGTGTCCTCACTGAATCCTTGTAGCAGAGTGTAGACCAGTGCATCTTGAATCTGGTCCTGGAACACTCCTACCTAATGAGCTGATTAGTTGACTCAGGTGTGTTGGGAGCAGAGAGCTCTAAAATATGCAGGGTAGGGGTGCCTCAAGGAGCAGGTTTGAAAAAAAAAGACATCAGTGAGGTTCAGCCTCCATCGTCACTGAAGCGCCACAGCGTAGACTTTCTGAAGTTAATTAAAGACATGAGCTCGTCCTGTATCTTATCTTGATCTCTGCATTATTGTTTACAGCATTGCAGCCATTCATTTCTCCACAGTGCCCAGTGTCTGCGTAGAATCACAGCCGTCTCGGATTAAACCCCAGCATTCATTCCTTTAGTTGCCTCTTCATTATATCCCTCCACTACAGAGGAGGGAGAAAGTGGCTCTCTCATTCTAAGGCCATGAGCCTTTGATATCCAATTTCTCCACTGATGCTATCATTACGTATCACCCTGCACTGCACTGCGACTCCTGCCACATATTGTGATGCATGTCTTATCATGAAGAACATGCCAACACCCATCCCTTTTTTTTTTTTTTTTTCTTTTACATTGTGGGAGGAATCTACCTGCTCATGTGCTGGAGCTATGCCATACAAATGATGGATTTTCAAACTAATGGATTTCTTAGATCTGTTAATAAAGCATATTACTTCAGGTCATCATATACAATATACTCAGCGTTATTATGCAAATTATATCTTTCTCTGATTTTTCTAAATGGTCAGTGCAAATGACGATCAGTATAACTTTCAAGTCATCAACCATTCAAGTTTTATTCAAATCACAATTTATTGAACAAACACTCCCAATAACTTAACAGTAATATATATATATATATATATATATATATATATATATATATATATATATATATATATATATTATTTTTTTTATAAAACAAATTCAAAATGCACTGTATGAAATTCTTAAGCACAATAGAGTTTCAAAACATAGATTGAAAAGAAATGAATGAATGTTGAATTAGCAGCATTAAGAGGTTTAATGAAAAAGCTATTTTAATCAAAAACATGTTAACGGACCACTTCTTTGAAATCACCTTCACAGTTCTTGCATCCATTGAACTTTTGATGTGAACTGTCTCCCACCCTCAGAGAGCTTATGCTTGAGGATACTCCAAAGGTTCTCAATAGGGTTGAGGTCAGGGGAGGATGGTGGCCACACCATGATACGTCTCCATGCCTTTATCTTTAACCCATCTGTGCTACAAATGATCACATGTTTTTGCAAAGTTCGGTACATCTATGACTATTTACAAAATCAAAATCATTTTGACACTTTTTTGACTCCATACTTTAAGTCACTCTGACCAAAGTTCTTACTCCACCACGTACATATATAACCTAGCGACGATGCTTAGACGAAATCATCCAGCCATAACAAAGCTGCACCATGATTATGAATCAAGTTAAAGACTGACAACATGAGTTATGAGTTCATAAAATTAATTGAACAATATTATGAAAACATATTAAACAAGGAGCAAGACGTCATTATTGCAGTAATCACAGATGATAAAATAAAATGAGATGAACTCTGAATGCTGGAGGTTTTACTCTAAACACAGACACTGTGCATTTAAACCAGGCCTGTATTTATCAGAAGTGTTGATAGGTAGGTATGTAGGAGGGGTACATTGTGTGGTTTAGATCAGCCAGTCAGACGGAATATGATTTGCTTTATTTCCAGTGTAGGTTTGGGTCTTTTCTGATATTGAAAAAAATGTTTGTGATCAAGTTGGATGGAAACATGTTTTGATGACATTCTGTTTTCGTGGTCTAACATCGTCAACAATATGAAGCATTAAAATGCTCATTGGAGGGAAATTGTTGGAGGGAAATGTAGCTTTTTGTTTATTTATTTATTTATTTATTTATTTATTTATTTTTTAAAACAAATTTGGAGCAATTCCCTCCTCAGCTTGGAAGTGCCAATTACCCAACCCCGTTAGGATCACATAAGATGAGGGGGAAGACAAGCACGTTTCCTCCGATACATGTGAAGCCAGTTACTGCCTCTTTTTTTGAACTGCTGCTATTGCTGGGCAGCCAGTGCACTAAGAAAACAGCACAAGGTCCTCAGTTCCTATACACCAGCTAACAGACTCTGAGTCCTCTTGTACCACAGGCTCAAACAGCATGGACTGTAAAATATTTGTGCACTTTCAACAGAACACCTCTGCTTGTTTCAGCTACAGTTAAGAAATCATTCCCAAGTTCAGCAGGTTAATGTGAGGTGTTTGATTGCTGAGGGCTATGAGGACACGGCTGAATGCAGGTGTTTTCTGCTCTGCTCTGGAGCATGGAGTCGCTCCTGTTTGGCTTTGTCAGGGCCTGTTTTTTTTTTACTTTTCCTGTGTGTTTATGAGAAGGTAGGTCAGCGAGAGGTTTGTGGAGAGGTAAAGTATGAGGCAGCATTTTTTCCTCTGTGCACACACACACACACACACACACCTCATGAGGCACACAAATACAGAGGCCTCCTGCTTCAGGAAGTCCGCTGCACAGGAGACGTTAAACACTCAGTTCCTGTTTGACATATGTTTCTACCGACCCAGGCAGACCAGAGTGTACACACACACACACACACACACACACACACACACACACACACACACACACACACACACACACACACACACACACACAGTTAGCCACACTATTTGGCAATGAGGTGACAGGTCTCTGTGTCACTCACACTCACATACACACAGGCATGTTTGTTTTTATACAATGTCAGGACACATATCATGAATCCCACATGTATTATAAATGTGAGTGCATGTAGTTATATGTAATCTATTGCTTTTGTGTGATAAACACATTATGACCACCACCTCCATGTTTCTACTCTCACTGTCCTTTTTCCTGTCCTGCTTCACTGACCATACAGAGAACATTGTAGTTCTGTATTTACAGACTTTAGTCCATTTGTTTCTCTGCATACTTTGTTAGCCTCCTTTCACTCTGTTCTTCAATGACTCAGGACCCCACAGGACCACCACATAGCAGGTATTATGTGGGTGGTGGATCATTGTCAGTAAAACAGACACTGTTGTATGAGTGAATCAGATCCAGCAGAGCTGCTGGAGTGTTTATGCCTTGTTTGGTGTTTACACAGCATGTTTATAATATTGTGTGTGCAATAATGATCTCCATGTATTTTATATATTATTGCTGTCATCGTTTCACTTTTCGACATCTGGAAGTTGTTCTATGGTGTGCATGAGTCGACCAATAGAAATGCTCCAAATACATACAGTCTTTTTACTTCCATCGCAAGTTAAGATTTGGTTGTTCAGTTTCAGTTTTGGAGACACAGCTAAAATGTGCAAGTACTTGTAGGTAATTACAGTATCTTTTAGGTATTATTAGTGTGTTTCTTCTGAACATGTACAAAAACAAACACACACACACATGTACAGAAGGCTTTAAAGAGGCCACCACCACTTTTCAGTTGAAGTGTTCTGTGACCCTTCCCTACTCTTTGCCTCCAAAAAGAAAAAGAAAAAAAAAACAAGCCCAAATATTCGGCTGACGTGTTTGGATCTTGAGCCTGTGCCCAGAAAAACTAAGACAGTGCAGATAGAATCACGCCTGACAGGTTCCTGCACAGGCCGGCTCATACGCTACTCCCTATAGACCTTGGGGCATAGCAGTCATTACCAATTTTAACAGTTAGACATCGGGGAAATGCAACCATCTCTCTTGCTATCTCTTCTCTCTCTTTATATTTTCTTTGTTCATTCTTTCTTTCCCTCTCTCTCTCTCTCTCTCTCTCTCTCTCTCTCTCTGTGCACAGCCAAACCCCAGACAGAGTGAAAGAGTGTTTATCTCCATGCAGCTTTGATTACAACACACCAATTATGCAAGCTGAATATCCTATCCAAGACAAACTGGTGGTTAAAGTAATTAGATTTTGGGAGGGGGAACAAGGAGGGGTGATGGGGTGCACTTTTGTTTTCTTTAAATTGTTACAAGAACAAATAGTGGCAAGATCCATGATTGTGCAAATCGTTGCGGCACTAAGCACTGTAATCTAGATGCGCGCGTTGCTCTGAATGGAATTACACAACCCTCAGCTGTTCATATAGCTTCACTGTAATTTCACTCTCCAATTGATGGAGTGCATCATACGATGAGGTCAAAAAAAAATGGGTGTTTTATTTGTACTTATTTTTTTTTGCGTCCGCAAGTCTGTAACTAAGTCCGTGAGAAAGGTAACCCAATGTTTTCTTTTTGGCTGAAGCTCACAGAAGCATACATTTCCTGCCAGTTCCGGTGCTCCTCGGGTTTCTGGTGACGTTGGAGTTGCGTCTTTAAGCATTGTTGTTGCTCCCAGGTTGATTTGGGTATGTATCGTATTCACCACCTTCTATCCACGTTGATGAAACCTTTTCCAATCCTCTCTTTTTTTGGGTGTCCCATGCAAGTACGCCTGAGGGCTCACAGGGATATTTTTAGCAGTGTAGATCATGTGACGCCGCAGGACCAATTTTGCATGTCGGGTGCCTTCCATTATGTGAAATGGGAGCTGGAATGGATGGACAGATGAATGGACAAATGGGTGGTGGAAAGACGAAAGGGTCAGGAGAGAAGTGTCCTTGAGGCATAGATGTTGCCACCACTAGCCTGAAAGAGGACACTGGGCTGGGCAATGATTTGGCAGAAGGCCAGACAGACTGTCCAGCACAGCAACAGCAATCACTATGGTGGTAATTAGCTAGATTCCAGCCATCACTCACTCAGACCAGCATAATCCAAACCAGTGGTGCTTAATCCTAATATTAGATTGTTAAAATTATTCCTATACTCCATTACATTTTACAGGTACCCCAAGATCTGCATTTCTTAAGATGCAACCTCCAGATACACATAACAAACTACAAGAATGGCCCTGTCTACCCTATTGGTTCATCATGAATGGTCAATAAAGTTATCTAGGTCATAATACAGCTACAATTTACTCGTTTCCAACTGGATTAAATGGCCGTTTAAGTGCCATAGCAGCTATCTAGTTTGGGCTATGTTTGAACTCTGTCCATGTGTCCAGGTTGACCTGCATGTAGATTCCAACTGATCAGCGTAGGTGGGCAGTGGGGCTAATTACATCACTGACCATGAAGTTACAGTATCTCAACCCATCCATCTGCTTGTGGAGATACACAGGCCTTTGACCTCAGATCAGTGGAGGTATTAACAGTACTTCTTCTGTTTGCCTCTGCTTTCCAAAGCACTTTAACTTCTGTATTTACACACTTTTAGCACTTTACTGTTTGCATTATGTACTAATGTCTCAACACGTATTTTTACATTTCTTTTATCTAATTGACAGTTTAATTTCATTTTTATTCCTAATTTTCAATGTTTATGAAAGGTGGTATATCAAAACGTGCCTTGCCTAAATTACTAAAATTGTTCCACTGTCTGACATGCAGATATGGAATTTATAGAGTGATCAAATAACCAATAACACGTTACTGTGGTTGTTATTGCACTGAAGTCAATGACTGATGTTTTACTATTTGCACTATTACACACATCTGATTCTCCTTTCATTAGTGAGAATATTCCATTCAGGAACACTTCTATCAGCATCTGCACCAAAATGAAATGCCACTAATGAGCATTGCCACTAACACTGGTACATGTTCCTTGAATTACTTTGTCATTAATACGCTTGTTATGTCACTGAAACGGCATCATTACCTCCTGTGTTCTTATCACCTTTTCCCCGGGTTACTTCTTTTTCTAGACTGAATTTTCAATAGTGCCAAACGCTGACTTATATCGGTTATCAGCCTCATGGAAACATTGAGGGTGAGCCACAGCCCACACTTCCACTTTGAGTTCTCCTTGTTCTCCTCTCTCTCTCTCTCTCTCTCTCTCTCTCTCTCTCTCATAATTCATTAAATGTTACAGAGGGTGGCGCAGAATTTCCATGCCAGGGTGCTCCGGTGCCTTTGTATCTTTGAGTCATTTGCTAAGTGCACACTTGTAGGCCTTGAAGAATTGGGTTCACATTTCGGTAGGGATGGAAAAAATGTCTTGGCATTTTAATAGCACTGCTTCATTTTTAAATCCCACCGACACATTAAACTGTACAAGCTAAGTACTGGTTGTGCCAGCCATGTAGGAGTGTGTTTTCCCATTACAAATTAGCCACATTTCAAAGATACTCTATTTGGCCTCAGTGTATTTGCAGCTGCGTGAGCCGTCATGCTGTGTTTCAAATACGGCTGCGGGTGAGGCTGCATGAAGAACAAATGATGTGTTTCTTTACTTTTATTTTTGTGTGTGTGTAACTCTGTCTGCAGTGTTCTTATGGGTTAGAGGACAGGGAAAGAGAAACAGCAGAGGTGCAAAGGGTGAGGGGGCACTTAGGGGCCCATGTGGATCCTGCAGCTGGGCCCTGCTGGGTGACATACTGTAAGATCACATATAACACCAACATTCAGTGGCTGATAGAATGAAACAGCAACATCTCCTGAAGGAGAGCATTCGTAAATGTTCCTGATACACTGTATGTCCAAACGTTTGTGGACACCTCTTCTAATGAATGCTTTTGGCTCCATTCACCCACTGCTGACACAGACATGCAAATGCACACACACAGCTTGTCTAGTACCTGTAGAGAAGTACTTCTAATAGAATAGGATAGGGCTGCTCAATATATTGTTTCAGCATCGTCATCGCAATGTGTGCATGTGCAATTGTCGCATTGCTGGATGTAAAATGTATCATGTCAAATTAAACCATACATACATTTTCTGTTTGATACAAAAGGAAAATTCCCACTGTTTTCATTTTCAATCACAGTTTGTCTAGAGGCAGATTTTTTTAGCCCAGTATTATTTTTTTCTCTCCAACACTTGATACACTTAGTACATTATTATTATCATGACAAGTTGGATCATTGACATCTTATATACTGTTTTAACAAAAGTAGCACAGAAAAAATACACTGTGTTTTTTTCTGGTATTGTGAAGCCCTAGAATAGGACCGGAGTAGATAAACATGAACCTGTTGTCATCACGCCTAATGCCAGGTCTGGGCTAGAGTGGTATACATTTCCCAGTACTCCAGGTGGGGTGGTGATCATCCAACATCCTGACATCACTGATGTTCTTGTCGCTGAATGCAATCAAATTCCTATCACAGTTGTTAGTATTGTTACTCCAACAAGAGGATAAACTGTTTTTTAAATTTTAATGAGCAGGTGTCCCAATACTTTTGTCCATATATTTTATCTAAGCAGGCCTTTTATGAAATCTGTTATGGGGCTAAATAAATATTAATAAATTCACCAACAAGCATTTGGCAGCTTTTGTCAAAGTCATATTAAAAGTCATTAAGATATTTGTTCAAATGTGTCTATAAAAATATGTCATGAAAAGCATCCCTTCAGTGAAGTGTTACTATTTCATTATAAAGCCTAGTCAAGCTTTTGTCAAGTAAGGAAAATGAGATGATTTAAGCAGCAGAACTTATTTAATGTCATTACCTGAGGAAATGACATTTCCTAACCTATTACAGGATTGTATTACAGCAATAACTAAGGACATTTAACGCAACTGGAGACGAGGCTTGATGGCATAGTGACGTCACACCCAGGCACTGGAGCTCTTGAAGAGCCATTGTGTTCCCAGCACTTTCTACCCCTTCATCTTTTCTCCTCTTGACAGAGACGGTCATTGACATGCTCTGTGTATTGTTTCAGAAAGCACGGCCTGGCCGAAGGGTCCCTGACCTCATCAGCTGTGGGCTCTGTGCTGCCACAGGAGCATGGTGGGGCGGGATTTGTTTGATTGCTGTTAGTATATGATGATCTGGGCGTTTTTGGACATTAACGGATGGTTGTTGCAGGACTGCTCCTTGAAATCAAAGGACCAACATATTTTTTTTTATTGTTAGTTCAGGCTATTGTTTATTTTAAGAACAATCGAATCTGATTGCTAATCTTTGGTTGAAGTGACTCTTCATTACCTTGAGCACAAAGGGGCACATCAACATTTTCCGGTGGTATTACCATTCATATCACATCATGTCGTCCCCCCACCCACATCAACCAGCCCACCTATCATCGGGTGAAAGCCTCAGCTTGCAGCAGCTTACAATGGCTCAAATGCACACAGCCTAACTTCTCCTGTTCATCCAACAGTATTTTGTCCTCTTTGTCCAGCGCTGGTGCTGATGTGGTGTTTCAGGAGGCAGGATCTCGGTTGACTGCAAACCCGTGACTAAAGTCTAATACCTGCTTCTCACCATTCACTCAAATCCTAACAGATATAATGTCTTGCTCACATTAATTGGCCACTCACACTTCTTATTTCACTCTTAATATTAATATATTAATCTTTATTCTCAGTGTTGTTCAGATGCTCTCATTTATTTTAGCATCATCCACAGCAGTAAGTGTTTAAAGGCTGCCTAGAATGTGAATGCATCAAGCATGCATGACCATTGCATGCTTCTAAAAAGCAATGCTTTAATGAACAGGAGGGCTGGGTATCACCACTGGTTCACCAAATTGATTCAAATCCAGTTAAATTTGACTCTATTCAATGTGAATTTATTTAGCCATATTTCAGGTACAGTTGTTTGGCGTTGAAAACAGATTTTTTTTTATGCTATAGTTGTGCTAGAAGCTCTCAGCCTACTATTATTAACAAAATTAGTGTATAGATGAAAGCAGTTTTGTTAATGGTGAGGCTACATACAGCTTGTCTTTTAGCACCACATACCTTAAAAGAAAGAGTTCACATATGTAAATTACAAGACTGCATTATATGCATATACATTTGCACACAAATGCGTGCATATGTGCACATTGGCTCACAAAATGTATATTTCTTTTATAAAGTAAAGAGCCTATGCTAGAGAACTACTACATTGACTTTTGCATTTTATACACAAAGTTCACACGAGAAAATAGGCCTACCATCCATTTTCTTCCTCACTGGTTTTCTCCTGAAGGAGGCACTGCTGTGTTGTGAGGTGCAGCTTTATTAGCTGCAGCTGAGAATGCATCTTAACGCTCCAAGCTCAGTGTGAAAACATCCCTTAAAGGAGTAAAATGGTCATTTTCAAGCATTTTCTTGCCTTAGAATCCCCCAGTGATTTAATCAATGTGTCCCTATATAAGTAACTGTCAGATAAATGCATATATTAAACCATCTAAACAGTATAAACCTGAGAGGGAATGCGTGTCTCCATTGGGCTTGTGGGTGTACAGGGTGTAAATCAATGTTTATTTGATTTATCAAATGTAGAGAGAGTGGGGAAATGAGGGGATCTGGACAGATGACGCCTAGCTGGAGGCAACATGGTGAAGAGCACAGGGATGGTAAACTTGCCTGTCTGGTAATAATCCTGAGCCATCACATGAGATTAGTACCTCTTAAAGCTGGTCTGAAGCCTACAGACTGCCTTTAGCTCTGCGTAAGACATCAGCCTTCCGGACTGGGGGTATTGGGTGCAGGAGGGGAGGTACCCAGAGGAGCCCTGCAACTGTCTGAGCAGAGACGGGAATGAATTATGGCTTTTGACTTTTTGTTTAACTTGGATTATTCTAGGAATGTCCAACCCATCTCAAGGTGTAGAAGCACCTCATGACAGTCTGCGTTGTTTCAGTAGGCTGTTAGGAAAACACACAGTTGGCAGCTGCACCCCTCCAATTGAACAAAAGACCCCTTTCATATCTTCCATATTATTCTTAAAGCAATAGGTCATAGGAAAGATTAATTATATAAACAGCTGTCCCCCTGACATGAATGTAGTGGATTGACGGAGGGATTTTTACTGTCTAGGCTTTGCTTCTTTAGTTTCAAACTGGGGTTAAAAGCTACTATAGCAAACCCCACCAATTGGCATTGTGCTAATGGTCTGACTAAACCATCACATGCTTGTAACAAACTGTGCCAAACTGGTAAAGGACAGAAAGTGCGTCTGGAACCAATTCCAGCTAAACCCGTATGTAAAAAGATTGTCAAAGTGGCCACTTTAAGTAGGACCCTCTTTCCTTACATGAACGGAAATGAGCAGAAACACAATACCATTCTACAACTCCTTGTTGTCCCAGCCTTGTACTCCAGCCACATGCAGCCTAGAAGCCACATCAGATGCCACTGCCAACCACCCAACAAGTCTATAGTAACGGCATCTGGAATACTATAGGAAATGAGTAGCAAGACCAAGAGCATGGAACAACCTTTTGTTTGTATAGACTCATGTAACAAGTTCTATGGGGTCCGAAGAAAGGTTTGGATCCCATGACTATATATCGAGAACCTCTTGGGATTTCCAGACCAAAGAACTAGGCACTGTCCCTCTTTTGTTCTTTTTTCCCCCTCTGTCATTCACTCTTACTTAGTCTCTCCATCTCTCTCCATCTTTCTCTGGCACTTTTTTGTTGTACCTACACTGGGGTACATATCCCGCTCTACTCTACTCAGCTTTACCTGGAAGAGGGTACTCATTCTGAACCTGCTTGCTTGTGGTTCCAAGTGAGTCGAGTAGGGACTAAACCATGACATAAACCTTGCAGAGCACTGACTGGTCTCCAGTGCAGTTGATGTGATACTGTGTACATGATGTTTAAGTTGCTGTCGTATTGTGAAAATGCCAACATAACACCACTTTTTCTTCCTTAGATAACCATAATAAACTCATGACAGATTCACATTAAGCTTCTTACGCAGTGACATTATATTTTCTTTATAACAGTTCTGTATGTTCTGCTCTCACTGTCTGGCTGGATGGGCAGCAGAAATCTAGCTAAGCTGGACAGATAAATGGTTAATGCTACAATATTAAAACATGCTTCCAGTTGAAACCTTTAAATGTGTTTAGAAATTGGTACAAGCTGTGTCTTTTTATAAACAAAAACAATTTGTTTACCACAACTTCTCTCTGTTAATTTACTCGGAACAGTTTAAATCAGAAACCTGTTCAGATAATGTTTTAGCATCTATAAACCTACACCACCCGCAGCTTCAGTGTTTTGCAGACGTCACCAGCTAAATTTTGGAGGGAGTGGTGCAAGTGGAAAACGAACCACCCTGATAACTTGGGTTCCTTGTTGGCCCCACATATGGATGATTACCAGGGTGCCTGGTGGAACCAGGACGGGATAAACATGGGCTCCATCTGGCTTGCACACTGCACATGGGGCCTAGATGGTACCCATCAGAATCTTTATTTCGCCCAGTATCTAACAAGTATCTCTCTCTTGGTGAGAGCACACGTGTGACATGCACACAGACTATTTACATGCGTTACGCAAAGATAAACAATAGAGTAATGAAGAGCTGGCGATATGTGTATATGAATATACTGTACATATGCACAGTAGAAATAGAAGTGTATTACAAGAGCTATTACATACAGAATGGAACAGGCAGTGCAAATGAGCAGTGTGGTGAGAATCAGTGCAGTGAGGGAGGTCAGACATCAGAAAAGATTCCAGGATACAGTTCAGTTATGGTGCAGTATGACCTCTGTGGTGACCTCTGTGATTGAGGAGCGCTACTGCTCTAGGGAAGAAGCTGTTGGCACATCGTGTTGTGCTGGGTTTGATGGTCTTTAGTCTTGTGCCAGAGGGTAGAGTCTGGAAGAAGTGATGTCCAGGACGAGAGGGGTCAGTTGTAAATTTGTCAGCATGCTTCTTCACCTTGCTGGTGTAGATGTCCTGAAGCGTTGGCAGATTACATCCAATGACCCTCTCGGCTGCCCCAGTTATGCACTGGTTTGGCTTGTTCTTGTGGGGTGGAGGAAACAAACCAGAGACTAATGTGGGCTGTAACATTGGGGCCCATTGGGGAAGCCCAACTGTCCCAGTTAAAACACATACAAACCCACTTAGAGCCTATGTCCACTTGGAGCCCACCTATCCCACGTTGCACCCACATGAGCATGGGACCAAAAAGCGAGTAGAGCTGAGTAGAGTCGAGCAGTGTGGGGACCACGTTCTCTTTGTCTCTTTCTCCACCCATCTTCCTCTTTTATGCTCTCTCTCGCTCCCTCTCAGTAAGTGCTCTCTGGTTCAATAGTTGAGGGAAGAGGCCTGAATAGATCATCAGTTTGGACCCTGATTGGCCACGCCCTCCTCATCAGCTGCTCGTGTGTCTCAGTGAGGCAGGCAGTGAGGCAGGCAGGGGGGAATGCCTGCTGTAATTAGTGTTTCTTTCTCTTTGATGTCATGTGTGCAAACCCCCACACTCTCATCGAAACGCTCTGCACTCAACAAGGCCTTTCTTTCTCTTTCAGCCACAAAAGCCAATTAATTTCTCGCCCAGAACAGAATTCCAGCGAAAACGAGGCGAAAGAGAAGCGCTTACATCGAGGGTTTGTGCTCATCTATTAGCATACAAAGGAAAGCGATACCGTTTGAAGCTCTGGGCTTTGTACCACTGATACTGTAGGGTAAGCACGTGCCACCATGAAACAGGCCCCTGGCATAAGAACCAAAAATAGATTTAGTTATATTGGGATGATTTCTCAGCGTTCTTTTGTTTGACTTACTTCTTCAGAGAATACAGTGCAGGGCTGTTTATTCAGAGCTGGTAGAAATATGAGTAGCGTAATGTGGAGAATCATTCATGCGGTCCTATTGTGAATGCACTGTCGGGGTTGTGGAACATTCTCTGACTCATCTCTGGCATCCGCTGTAAAACGATGACTCAGAGCAGGAGGCACACATTTCACAGCAATCTTTGATTCTAAAGATTGTGTGTGTGTGTGTGTGTGTGTGTGTGTGTGTGTGTGTGTGTGTGTGTGTGTGTGTGTGTGTGTGTGTATGTGTGTGTGTGCGTGCATGCGTGTGTGTGCGTGTGCACATGTGAGAGAGAGAGAGAGAGAGAGAGTTCACAGATTTCCATCTGCAAGAAGGACAGTTCTAAGACATTCATAGACCTAATATGTTGAGGTTCACCCATCTGTGAAGGTGTCTTGTGGTCTCTGGTGAAAAGTCTGATGTAAAGGAAAACAGAGCTCGTCAGACTTGCTGACCGTTAACATTTCTCCAAGGCACTTCCATTGTTGTCAGTTTTGACAGTGGACAAATGTTAGCATGGGTATTCTGGTCTGAATACCCAGAGTGTGATGTTGTGAGGAATTCCTCCCATAGCCGTCATGAAAAAGCAGAAGCCCTTGGCTCCAAATGGCGATCATAGTGTTACTATGATCAGAGGATCACCGTTTCAAATCTCGGGTCATGCTGCTTGCCATCGGCAGCTGGAGTTCAATAGAGTGAAATTGGCATTGTTCTCTCTGGGTGGGTAGATGACATGGTCTCCCCACACAGGGCTCTGTTAGCTTTTGTATCAGAGCTGGGGAGCCAGTGCTTAACTCTAAAAATGGCAATGACAACAGTTCGAAAAAGAGATTTCATGAGACTTCACTTCAAGAGGAATGTGCTTGTCTTCTCCTTTCTAGTGTCGAGAGTATCGTATGTGATAGGGGGACAATCCTAACGGGGTTGTGTTATTGGCAATTGGGAGGAAAATTGGGATAATGTTAAAAAGCACAAGCCCTTCTTTCAGCTCCCCCCAGATGGGATTGCTTTTGTTGTCGACACATGTGCACCACCTTCCAAATTATTATGCAAATGATATTTTTCTCTGATTTTCCTAAATGGTCAGTCAGTATAATTTCCTTCAAAATTTGGCTCACCTCCTTACTGATGTCGCAGTCTTGTTGGGACATGGTGGCCATCCACCAACCGTCCACTACTCTGTCCATCTGGGTTGCACGGCACTCCTCAGTAAACAAGACGGTTTGAGAATTAGTCCTCATGTATGTCTTGGCCCACGGCAACCCATTCCGCTTGTGAGCACTGGTTTAGGGTGGCCCAACAGGCAGTTTATGCAGAACAACAAACGCCAGCAGCTTCAAATATCTGTTTGTTGTAATGGCGTTTTAGCAGATGCTCTCTTAATCCGCTGAATTTGTCTGTCAGAAATCTTCCTCATTATGCCTTTATCTGAACAAACCCATCTGTACTCTGAATCAGCCGCACATCTCTTCACAGTGCGATGATCACGTTTTTGTTTGTGAAATATCCAGTGTTTTCTTACCTTGTCTGAGGTTTTGCACTATTTGATGCTCTTCAGCAGCAGAGATCCTTTTCCCTTCCCATATTGCTTGAAACCTGTGACCTGCTTAATAATGTGGAACATCCTTTTAAGTAGTTTTCCTTTAATTGGGCTCAGCTGGCAAACTAATTATCAAAGGTGTCCGAGATTGATTTCAGTGATCCAAAGAGCCCCGAGACACAATACCATCCATGAGTTTAATTGAGAAGCAAAAAATTTCAAACATTTTTTGACACTTAAATCCAGTTTGCATAATCATTTGCAGTGTATATGAGTTCTGGGTGCTCAACACCCTATCCGCCGTTTTTGACTTGCTGTTTTCAGATTCTGTGATCCATTTGTCTGGCCATAATGACATGGCCCTGGTTTAAGTTGCTCATATCTTCATTCCTGACCATTTCGTTTTCATCTAAAATACCTCTATGCTTCTAATTCATATACTGAAGAAAAATGTAAAGGAAAGGTCAGCAAAGTAACAGCATCTCTCAGTGGTGTAAATAAGGAGATAGAGTCTGAATAAGAGGCTGTGAATAAGGTGCCAAACAAATCAAAATTCACTAAACCAGATCTCACAGCAAATCATGCTTTAATTAAATGGTTTAATTAACAATGGAAACGATTAATAATACTTCCATTTCTGAAGAAGCTAGAGACTTTACTATTTCTTATTCCCTCCTGAAATTGGCATATGAGTACCCTGAACAGCCAGTTGAGACAGTGAACACATGAATCCAACAAAAAAAATGTTTAATTACTTATATTGTTTAAAAAAATGAACAGAATCATAAAAATGCCTACATGCAGAATTACAGCTGCCAGCAGCACGGATAATATCAGTTGCAGTATTTAACATCTAGCTAACATCAGTTAGAGAAGTTAAATTCTAATGTTTGCCAGTGTTTCTGAGCATGTGTTTCGTGTGTGTTTTGGAATTGTTTGCACGCTTGTAAACCAGCATCTACTTTTTCCATGAGCCCATATACTGTAGGTTCATATGCAATATTACCCCCCAAATAGCCCCTACCTTGCTCTGTGTGTGTTCATTTTTCCATACACATCAGTGTGTTTATGAGTGATTATTTCTGCCCCCTCACTTCAGAGTTGCAGTGTTGGGGTGTGTGTGCGATGTTTACGAGATTCTTTGAACAAGAGCTGTGGGCCTAATTATGAGAATCTCTTTCTCTCTCTCTCTCTCTCTCTCTCTCTCTCTCTCTCTCTCTCTCTCTCTCACACTCTCCCCCTGTTATTCTTGCATTGGGGTGTAAGGCTAACTTAAGTACTTCATCAAATCAAGCATCTCCTGCAAATACACTACGTGGACAAAAGTTCTCAGACACCTGCTCATGCGTTGTTTCTTCTGAAATCCTCATTTGTTGGAGTTACTGTCTCCAACAGGGAAGAATCTTCTACTACACTTTGGAGCATTGCTGTGAGGATTTGATTCATTCAGCAGCAAGTGCATTAGTCACTTCCAATACCAGAAGTACTGGATGGAGTGCCATCATTCCAGAGAACACAGATCCATTGCTCCACAGCACTATACCCCCATATACCCTCAAGCTTGGCATTAGTCATGGTGCCAATAGTTATGTTTATCTGCTCCAGATAGTCCTACTGGCAATACTTTTCTACAGGGACTAGACAAGCTGTGTGTGGGAATTTGCACATCTGTGTCAACAATGGGTGCAACTTAAAATAGCGGAATGCATTCATTAGAAGGAGCGTCCACAAACATTTGGACATAAAGTGCCTGTTGAATCAGACATCAGTGAATTCGGCAGGACGATAGATCTCAAGGACTACAATAAATGCTGCCATACAGGCATACACCAGTAGACACTGTTTTTTGTCTGGGATGTAAAGAGCATCTTGTAGGCACTTGCCTTGAGAAAGTAGGTTCTGCGTCATAGTTCTCCTCAGACGACCCGCTGGTTCCCAGCGACTCATTCAGGGGGAGCGTGAGGTGACTCACTGCTGGAGCACTTCAGACAGGTGGAGAGGTTGTGAAAGCAGTGCTTTTAATAAGCTCCACTCATTATAAAAAAACACCAGTCATGGCCCGATGCTGGGTGACTAAGGCTCCACTCAGCATGCCTGTTCTCAGCATTCCGTTCAGAAACACACACTCACGCTTTTGTTGAAGCTCAGGTCATTTAAGAGCTTGGCACAGAATTTGGAACAACTTGAACTGGAATTGTGCTCTGCAGGCCAAGGTTGTTGGCCTACTCACTCTAAGCTATGGGTTGCGAATGTCATGGCCATGTCACATGTTCATGGCATGGCACAGGGTCACATGTAACATATTATTGAATGCTCATGGTGCACAAAATGAGCCAGCGTTCTCAGTTTATTGAACAGAAAGAACAGTTAACTATGCTGCAGGATAGAAGAAATGCAATTTGTGCCCCCTGGGATACTTCCAGTAATGTTGAGACGGTCCGAGATTCCATTTATAGGAATAATATGTGCAAATTACAAGTAAACACTGGTCAACTGATCAGCGTCAACATTTTGCTTCCATTTAGAGCAAAAACTGTTTTCTGAGACTAATTGTTTTGTGTGTGTAACACTTGCTTTGGTTTTTCACTGAATCTACAGTGGAAGGGTAGATTGTACACCCCATGGAGGATACCCCATGACCTTATTTTTAACTTTATTGAGATGGAGGTGATATAACTTAACACATAAAACTGATGAAATGTCATTTAATAGTCATTTGCAAAAATGTAATTATTATAAATGCAATTTTCTTATCCTCTATGCAGTTCTTTCAGCTTTGTGATGTTTTCTAGCAAAAGTCTTCATGCAGACATCTCACATTTTCCTAAAGCTTGTGGAAAGCTCTTTTAGACAATAAAGATTTCATAGTGATGGAGCGCTCTCCAGGCTATGCTGCAGCAAAGGAGCCCCAAACCAGGGCACATCCACCCCCATGCTTCACAGTTAGTATGAGGTTCTTCTGCTTGGTTGCATCAAACTTGTCTTCTGTTACTGTGTCCAAAGAATTAAACTGTTAAGTTTAAACCAGAAGTCCTTGTCACGGTGTTCTCTGTCAAAATGTCTTGTCCAATTTTTTTTTGTTTTGTGTTGTGTTGTTTTGTTTTTGTTTTGTTTTTTTGACAGCAAGGGTTACCTCCTTACTCTCCTCCCATGAAAATCAAACATTCTGATAATAGATGCTGCACTTTGACATTAGTTATGGCAACTTTGATGAGGGTGGTGATGGTGATACCACTCACTAAATCAGTCAAGACAGGCTCCTCCAGAGTTGTCTAATGATAATAGTCAGTGATAATGATTCTGATTTTAGGCTTTTTAAGTAGTAATGAATGTGTGTCCTAACCTTTTCCTCACAAGACAAAAAAGTTGTCTACACTTTTGGGGGTAAAATAACAACATAATTGCTAAAAGCAGACTTTGGATACTGGATGCTTGCTGGTATATCCATTTAAACGGTATGTATGTTTACAGCAGTTGTCATGAAAGTCTTACTGTATAATGTCGCTTTATAAATGCTGCCCATCACAAATGCTCCTCTTCCTTTTATGGTTTCTGGCACTGTAACTGTTCAAACATGTCTTAGCTATTTCGCTGTATTTCAGGAACGGGTGGATGGGAGGGGTTCGTTGCATAAATTAGATTAAAATTTCTGCTGCAGCTGAACTGAAGCACAGTGGGCTCCACTGGGGCAATGGAATCCACTTAGAGGTGTGGTGATGGGGAAGGCACTTTTGATTATGGCCTTAGGACCTGATGATGAGTACAGTGGGAATTCACATCCACGTTTAATAGAGAGCAAACAAATAAGCAGGAAATTAGCATGTCAGCCAGTCCATTTAACTATCAGAGGCCCCCAGTACCATTATGCATCAATGAGCCAAAACATTAGGGCCAGATGAAGTGAATTACACTGACTGCCTCATTGCAACAGTACATCCGTATGCGGGATACTATGGCAGTGCCATGAACAACAGGGTGTTGGGTGCCCAAGCCTCATTGCTGAGCAAGGACAACAATGGTTATCTCATCTGGTCCGTATTGACAGAAAGGCTACTGTGGAACTACAGGAACATACTGTCATAAATCCCCACTTTAACTGGTGTATGTTTTGTTATGATCAGCCTTGTCTCAAGGCATTAATACATATGTGACTAAAAAAACATTTCACAGTTCATATGATGTTTACTTAAAATTGTGCAACTCTATGCATGTTTAACAGACTTAACACAGATACACGGAAATTACATGAATGGGGAATGTTACAAAATCTAACCCTAACACTAATCCTAATGTTAGTCATAACCTAAACTTAAGCTGACCCTAATCTTGACCCCAACCATAACTATAGAAAATCTTTCCATTTCTGCATGGGTTTATGTCCACTAGTTCCTTTTTTAGATTCATAATGGAGAAAGCAGCCTGCTCTGATGGATGGCATGTTGCATATTTGGCAAAACAGAACCACGTGTGGACAGGAGCTCCTTGTGGGTTGTAATATATGAATGAATAATTATTCTTTGAAATTATTCTTTGTTCAAGATTGAGTGTGATGATGTGCAACTTATGGAAGCAAAAGTGCTTCTTCTTTGGCTTTATTTTTAAGAGTGTAAATCGTCCAGCCCCGTGCCACATAGATGGAAAATAGCTGTTACCACATTCTCCTGTTTTCTCTTTTTCCATGTCAAGAGGATTCCCCGTCTGCCCTGAATGACTATGTTTTCCTCATATCCTCGCTAATCATACCTCAGGACTAGTTTTATGTCAGATAATAAAATGCTAGGAATCTAAATTTGACACAGTTGTTAATCTAAACGGGATGTCCTGGGAAAACACTTGTAACGTTTGGACCTTCTGTGAGAAAAACAGCAGAAACCCACCCTGATATTTCAGCCCTGTAAATAATAAGAGATTAGACAAAAACCTCCAGCGCACTTTTGACATCAGGCTCCCTCCCCTCTTATCCATCCCTCTATTTCTGTTATTTATGTTTTTTTCTTCATCTGTGTAGTCTGAGCCATGACAAATCCATTGAAGGATTAAGGCAGCTAAAAATAGGAGCTTACGCAGAGCTGGACTTAGAGCGCCTCCTCCTCCTCCTCCATAAACAAACGAGTGTGGATGTGTGCAGTGGGCCGCGGCTGGCCCAGGCTGGCCCGTCTGCCCCAGGCTGCAGGGAGTAATTTGTGGCCTGCGGGACACTGACCTCGGTCGGACGCTGTCGGCGCAACAAGTCCACTTGTTCCAGCACTGGCTGCTGGGCATAGTCACACACACACACACACATATGCACATGTGCATGCATGGACTGAAAGACATGAGAAAGAATGGTTTAACCCCCATTTTTTACAATTTGATTTTGATGAAAAGCTACTTAAAGTTAGTTAAGGACACTATGTGTCCATAACATCTAATCTCTGCCAGTATGTCCAATGAGAACAATGCAGAGTTGATCAGAGATTTTTTACAGAATGTATTCTGTCATATTGATGAGGAAGTCAATTGGATAATGAAGGGTTCATGTCAGTAGGGTCAGTTACAGCAGCATTTACCAATCCTGTTCCTGGACACACACCTGCCCTACAAGGTTGAGCTTTAACACACCCCTTGCAACTCTGAAGGACTTGTTAATGAGCTGATTAGTTGAATCAGGCGTGCGGGGAGTAGGGAAGCTGTAAGATATGCAGAGCAGGTGTGCCTCCAGGAAGAGGGTTGGGAAACATTGAGTAACAGTAATGTTTCTAGTATGTCCCATGGGCCTGAACACTGGAATGGGGAGGCGAAAATGGGCTAGAGTTCAGAGCATCTTCCGGGTGTGTGCCAGGGGGCTTCAGCTTCACGCTCCTGCCCAAAAGATGTGGAGAAAGTAAGGGAGGAGACAGGAAGGTGGAGGGTTGCTTTGCTTCCATCATTAAAATATCAGTCATCAGATTATTTACTCATGAACTTTCAATATGCATTGATCTTCAGCTCTCAATGGACCAGTAACATCTCATGAACAAGAAAGTCTAAATCCTGTGAACACAACAAAGGTTTTTTGTGGTATTTAAGTGAACACCCAGGTGCTTATAAGAGTCCACTCTCTCAATGTCCATTCCCTGGATGTTCATTGATGGAGGGGTGTGTCTGCCCCTGTGGAAGTCCACCACCAGTTCAGAAAGTCCTGAATCAGTTGTCTGTACTCGCTGTCCTCCTCATTATTTATGAGGCTTCTGGAGATGACAGGTTGGTGAGCTGTACATGAACTGAGCAGTGTACAGGCTGAAGAGGGGCCCATGTGCTGCTGACCATGTTGTCTGGGAGACTTTCCCGTGCTCTCACATACTTGGTCATTTGATAAGGTAGTCCAGTATCCAGTTAGACAGGTGACTCTCCACACCAACCTGTTCCAGCTTGTCCTTCAGCAGTTTAGGCTGTATAGTGCTAAAGAAGTCATGAAGGTGATCGTCACAGTGTTCCCAGGCTTCTCCAGGCTCTGTGTAGAAGGCAGATAGCAGCAGCATCCACCCCAATGACAGGCTGGTTGGCAAACTGAAGAGGGTCCATGGATGCGCTCACCAGAGGACAGAGATTGTTAAGTCTCTCCAGTGACTTCATCAGATGAGAAGTCAGTGCCTACCGGCCTGTAGCTGTTGAGGTTCTTTGGGTGCTACGGTTTTGGTACAGCTACCATACAAGATATTTTCCAGAGCTGTGTAATCTTCCCAGCTTCAGTGCCCGCAGAGCTAATCTGCGCAGGAGTAGAGGAGCTTGGCGCTGATGCCATCAGGACCTAGCGCTTTCCTTGTCTTGATTTTCCTTAGCTCATTCTTCACCTGGGCTGTTGTGAAGGACAGATTGGAACAGGGAAGCTGGGTGCTGGAGTGTGTGAATGGCAGATTGGAGCTGCCAGCCGATGAACCAGTGGGGGGTGGCAGTGAGCTGAGTGTTGTTGAGAAGGGGGGAGGGCAGCATGTAGGTAGTGTCCCAGAGTGAGGGTTCAGAAGGGCTTTCTGTGTGATGTGAGGGGCAGGTGAGTGACCAAATCTATTGAAAAATAACTGACCCACTGTGGTCAATCACCCACCCACCCACAAATGTTTATGCAGTGTACATTGAATAGCCATCAAAAGCAAGGTGGCTGTAGGCTTGTAAGGGTTAAAGGGCAGTGTCCAGAGCGTGGGTGTACGAAAGCTGCAGAGTGGCCTGAAACATTTTGCTCTGTGTATAAACGCGTTGGTTACCCTTCCTCGTCTTCCAAGAATGGAGGCGGTTCCAGACAGGGCCAGCCAGACACGCTGTCTCAAACTGCCGGCTCGGCCATCTGCAAATAGCAGCGGCCTGCGTGAACCGTTTCACCACAGAGAGGCCTCTTGCCACACTGAGTGTCCACATAGAGCTTTTTTCCTTTCTCCTGCTCTATCACTCACTATCTCTCTCTCTCACACTTTCTTTATCTACACATCCATCTCCCTCATTCTTCCTTTCTGTCAGTTTCTGTTTGTTTTTGTTTTTTTGTTGTAACGCAAAAGTAGTCCTGAATCTGTAACACACACATACAAACACACACAATGAGCAAGACATCTGAGGGAAGACCATCCATAGGTGGTGCAGGGAAAGGCCTGAGTTGGCCCAGTTAACACCCTGCCTACACACACACACACACACACACACACACACACACACACACTGATAATGAGCCAGACAAACAAATGAGAACCTTCCACGGGCGGCGCAGGGAAAGCCCGAAAATGCTTTCAGCCGATTCACACACACACACACACACACACACACACACACACACACACACACACACACACACACACACACACACACACACACACACCCACCACATGCAGGTCATCACATTCATTAGTCATATTCATTAGAATAAAAGTGCTATAAAGGACCAAATGTAAAAGTAGCTAATTTTGTCTCAATACTGATATTATCAATAAAATTATTGATATTACTGACCAAATAATATCAATATAATACTGACCAAGTTCGTTTTAACTCTGGAGAGTTTTTAACTGGAGAGTTATATTTTACATGCTGTTTCTAGGCTTTCTAGGATTAGCATCATTGTGTGATGAATGATCAGTGCTTCCATCTAAAATTCACTTGTTTCCAACTAAATTAAATCCCAGTAAATGCCAAAGCAGCCATCCAGTATATGTTTAGGGATAATACTAATTCATATATAACAGAAATAAGGAGGAAGGATGTCCAAGATTATTTATTTTATTTGGACCACTGTCAAGTATTTTGAACAACTTATTATTATAAATATCCTTGTCAATAGTCATTTCAAATAACATTTTCAGATCAAAAACACTCTGGATGATCAATCTCCAACATTAAAAACACAAAAATGTAGGATAAAAATGGTGAATTCATACAAATATTTAAATTCTCTAAATTTTTACATCTCAAATGAAGACAAATTTGAGTAGCTTCTGATCACCTGAGAATAACAATGTCCGCATGTGTGAATGTCCTATAAATTATTTTTCTCATTTACTGGTGAATAAAACGTCAAACTTGGAAAACATCTTACAATATTACCCTAGGGTTCTAAAGGTTAAGGAGAAAATAGGCTGGAGATGACTGACATATGAGTCACAACCCTTGATTTTATAAGGGTCCTGTTTGATATTCTTATCAACACTGAACTGTCTGTGGCTTCAATAGTAATGGAACAATAAAATTCATACTTATTATTTTCAATTGTACACTACCACTGCAACCTTTTCTGCCATGGACCCTGTTGACCCACCTTAGTCCTGCTTTTAGGATAGGATAGGATAGGATAGAACTTTAGTGATCCCTTGGGAGGGTTCCCTCAGGGAAATTAAGGAATTTTATTAGTGTCCAACACTCCTGATTCAAATGTTCAGATTGTTAATAAGTCCTTTTTCAGTTAAGGTGAGCAAGGAAGTCTCAGATAGGCAGGTGTCAGGTACGCAGACTGACAGGTAGGTAGAGGCGGACGTACGTGCAGGGTTGTAGATTTATTGAACGGATTACAAAGACAATAACCATAACAACCAAACTAGACATGCAGACAAGTTAACAAGAAGACCGACAAAGACAGACTGGGACTAAGGGGCTTATATACACAGAGAACATTAGACAAGACTGGAACCTGATAATGATGGGGCAGGGTTACGAATAGGACACAGCTGGGAATGGGCGGAGACAATGTGCTCAGAAGCACCAGAGGAGATAAACAAAACAAAGACTAGAGGGACAAGACAGATACGTGACAGCAGGAGAAGGGGTATGGTTCATCCAAATACATCAATACACCAAAGCATTGATATCAGTGATCACCAATACCAATGTAAATATCAGTGGCTCAGGAGGACAGATGAAAGCTCTGTACCCTGAGCAGCTCTGCGTCATACCTTACCTTGCAGCCTTTCGACAGATCATAGAAAAAAAGGTCTCAGGAAGTGGTTTCTGATCATCTCCAAAATGCAGTAGCAGAAGTATCAAAATCACCTGCAGTCGACAAGACTAACCATGATTCTGCTTAGCTTGAAATGATCTGAGCTCCTCTGTGTTCTTACCTGTTGGGGATAATTACATTAATGGTCAGTGAATAGTCCTGAACTCTATGTGACTCATTAAAACAGCAGGCTGCAATCAGAGACGTTCACAGGCTTTGAGTCACCCTCTAAATAACTGGCTGACATTTGACATGCTCTCAAAATCATTGCTGTATTACAGGCTCCAGGACCAAGACCTGCTTTAAACATTTACCATTGAATTGTTATTGGAAAGTGGGAGATTCAGTGTGGTCACTGCAGAACTTTTGGCTTAAAACGTAGCTTATATTAAACAAATTATAGGTTGAAGGAGGTTCTACTGACCCTGGTTCTGCAACATATAGTCTTTTTCATGCTACCAGCAGAACTGATCCAAGTAACTCATTAATTCACAATTCTCGGCTGAATGTGAACAGGGACACGCTGAACTGTGTAAGAAGGAGGGTTCTAAATGTCCAGGTTTGGGAAAATGTGGTGTAGTGGTTACCAGTTGAACCCAAATATACAACATCTTACGCATTCATGAATCTGTTTTGTGAGTCAGTCACATGGATGAATGCATTTAAACCAGTCAGTTCAGTCATTGTTATGTCTCAATACTTATGTTCACGTGTCTGCGTATTTCCATAACTCTTGAAACTGCTACTTTATTGAAACAATAGTTGGTCATGTTCTTTACACACTCTCGTCAATCGATCAATCAATCAATCAAAGTTTATTTTATAGTGCTTTTCACAACAAAGCAGCTTTACAGAAATCCGGGTCCAAGCCTCAATTGAGCAAGCCCTCGGGCAGCAGTGACAAGGAAAATCTCCCTCAGACTAGAAGGAAGAAACCTTGAGAGGAACCAAGGCTCAAGAGAAGAACCCATCCTCCTCTGGTCGACACTGGGTAGCACAGACATAGACGCAGACATAGGCATTAAAAGTTGTAAAGTTCTCCCGTCGTGTCCAATATTTATTTTTGCAAAAATGGAGAAAAAAAGGAAAAGTGCCACAGAAATTGTTGTGATTGGTTGATCGAATCTGGTTTACTATTCAGTTATTCAGTCGTGCTTGAATTATGACAATAGGAATCAGAGTTTTATTCTTTATATTTTTATTCTCCTTTCAGGCTGATAAAATTATTAAATTGTGATTCATGTTTCCACTCAGGTGTTCACCTGCAAGTCGTAATACAATGGCCCAATGAATGGAACAAATTAGGTTGTTTTGTTGTTGTTGTTGTTGTTGTTTTGTTGTTTGTTTTTTACAAGTAAATCAAGTAAAATGGACATTTAATGCTGTAGAACAAATATTAGGATATTGTGTTTTACCCTGTACTGGTCTGGCTAAATGAACAGGAATTGCTGTGTTTTCAATTAAACAAGCAATTAAATAAACAAATAAATGTAAATAAATAAGTCGGTAAGTAAGCCAATAAGTCAGTACGAAAGTCAATTTTTTCTATTTTGTGTTCAGTAACTGATGTGAGTAGCAGCTCATTTGGCATGATGTATAAATAAGGAACAATCGAATAAGAATGCCGAGAGTGCGCACTTTAAGGCTTCTTGGAGCAGAAACGAAACAGTCAGCAGCCCTTTCGTGTTGGTTTCACAGTTTAATGTTGGTGCGGATTCTTTTCTGATTCCGGTGTGTACAGTTGGTATTCCTGGAATGCATCAGCAGTAATGCTATTCACTTCAGCATTCTTTTCCACTGCTCTTCCCTGTTACGATTCAGCATTTTAATCGAGATAAAATTAATATCCCGTGAGACCCATATCGATTTCTCCACAACAGTCACTGAGTCATTCCACAGACGTGTCTGCATAATGACTCCTGTAACAGATGCTGTTTCTATAGTGATGCACAGCAAGCCTGGGCAATGAAGCATCTGTGTGTATTTGAGAGAGTTTCTTTTAGAGCCAGTCATCTTCAGTAGGGAAGCACACAAAAGTGAACCCAGTTAGTCGTGATTTTATCTGTGTTTTAGCTGTATTAGAGGGCAACTCACCGGTTTTCTCAAAATTTAATGTAATGGTTATTCAGAATAGTTTGGTGTGAAATGCACCAATCTAGAGAAATTTACTATGAATGAGTAGGAACGACCAGTAACTCACTCACAACCCACAACCACAACACACCTGGACTTGGTGCAATAAACAAAGTGCAATAATAACAATGCAATACACAGTTTCAAGTGCAATAACAATAATAATGTGCGATACCACGTTCGACTGGACTCATTTTCTACTTTTTCTCATGCACTGTTTATATATATTGTACATTGTAATATAGTCTCTATATTATATATTCTTTATATTTATATAGTGTTCCTTTACTAAATTATCTCGTTCTACTGTACTTATGTTGCGGCTGGAACCTTAATTTCCCTGAGGGAACCCTCCCAAGGGATCAATAAAGTTCTATCCTATCCTATCCTGTCCTATCCTGCTATGAGAATTGTTTACAGCTGTGATAAATGGAACCAGATGTCTGAATAGTAGCTCTAAAAGCTGCATTTTTATTATTTTTAATATTATTATTATTATTATTATTACAAAAGTGTGGTGATGTAATTGCAGAGACATGCACATTTGTGTCAGTAATTAAAATAGTGGGTAAATTAAATGGACAAAGCACACCTTAATTAAATGCTGACTAAGCACACCTGATTCATCCCACCTGTTAATTGCCAGGTGCACTTGGTATGTTAGAGCAGGTATCTCCATGCCTGTACTAGATTTTGGAACATTGTTGTGAGGATTTGACTGCATTCAAGAGTGTTAATGAGGTCAGGGTGTTGGATCGCCAACCCACCAACTTGTCCTAAAAGTACTGGATGGAGCTCCATCATTCCAGAGAGCACAGCTCAATGCTGGGGGGTGTTTACACCCCTCTAGCCCACAACTGACATTAAGCATTGTAGCAATGTTTATATTCAGACAGTCATATTCTGTTAGCAGTCCTTCTATACAGGGACTAGACAAGCTGTGTGTGCATTTACACCTCCGTGTCAGCAATGGGTTCAACTTAAAGTAGCTGAAAGCTTTCATTAGAGAAGGTGTCCACACATTTGGGCAGCGTTTGTTTAATCAATTCAATTGAAATGAGTCATAAGTGAGCACTCAGACCCTCCAATACAGAGTGTAAATGCAGTTTATTACATGTTTGTATAATTAATTGCAGATTGACATGCAGGATTAATATGTCAGCTTCAGCGGGTAAAAATGTGGGCATGCTCTGCATGAACTGGGTCTCAGATTTGCATAACCCAGATAAAATGATGGAACACTCTCATCCCAAATGTCCCTGCTTTTTTCTGCAGTCGGAAACATAAGTCACCATAACAAAGCTTTCAGTGGGCAGGGTCCTCCTACAGGCCCACATCACGACGTAGTCAGTAAAGTCACGCTAATGTAAATGATTCCATTGTGTTTGTGTGCGTATGTGTGTGTATACGTGATAGAGAGAGAGAGAGAGAGTTTTGGGCTTTCATTCTGAGTCATACACATGTGTGAATGTCTGTGTGCATGCCCCAAAACCCCAAACCCACAGTGTTTTTCAGTTGCGCGGGTTGGAATTCATAACCTCTCATTTAGTGATGCATGCAGGACGCACACAGGCAAATTATATTTTACCAATATTTACTGTGGGGGTGGGGGAAGCTGTTAAGATCACTTCGTCTGAATGTATAGCATGTAAAATTTCTATTTCAGCTTGTCTCAACCTTTTTCCTGACCTTTCATTCAACAGTGGTCTACATCTGTGGTGCACCTATAGAGCAGCTTCTAAGCCAGTCGTAATTTTGTCCTTTGCCTCACAGACAGTGCTGAAGAGGATGGTCCTCTGATGGTGCTTGGGGACTTTGTGTCGCTCCCATATACACACACCAGTATAGGTCATCACATTGCCTAAATTAGCACTTGACACCCTTTGGAAGCAAGTGATTTGATCCATAGGGAATCTGTTCATTGTCTGCCTGTCATTAACCTTACTGCGAAGCTTTGGTCATATCAGTGGCGTAGCCAGAATTTTATTTTGGGGTGGGGATGTTAGCCTGGGGGCAAGCCTGCTGACCATACACCATAGCGGGCAAAGACTAATTAGCTAGAATCCTAGCTTTTGAAGCACTTGGTGAAGATATCTTACTAAAAGGTAGTGCCACAGGTGTCCCCTAATTCCAGCACCCCTGATCTAGATAATGAACTGACCAGCTGGGTGTGTTTGAGCACAAAACATTAAAGGTGCATTCCAGTCACCCCAGTAGTTCCCTGTGAGGTGGACTATGCAGCAAGTAAGGTCATTTCAGGTTCTGAACCACAGGAAGTGAAAGCATTCCGCAGGAAAGGAACTTCAACCTGCATTGGGTGTCATTAGTACTACTTGAACACTACACAGGAAGTTGACACCAAGATCACCTATCAGTCATTGCATCTTGGGGGCAACTTGGTGCTCATCCCAAGCAGAACAACATGATGAATGGCATGCGCTGTTGTTTACTTGATAACGTTGCAGGGAACAATTTAAGCACAGTTCAAGGGGGCTGGTTATAGGGCAGGTAGATGACTGTTTAGCTCATTAAGTAAAATAACAAACTGATGTTGAAGGTTCTTCTCACTAACTACGATCACCTGTTTCTTCTTGCTAAGTGGCCTCTAGGAACAAGCAACGGTCAGTTCCCTTTTGAAAAATCCAACTCAGTACCACCTTTTGCTGGTAGCTGGTTTCAGATGGTCTGGGCTTTGATGGTCATGGTAGTTGAAAGCTGGTCTGGGCAGAGCAATATATATGGATATTGATCAGGATACAAACAGAGCTTGATTTGAGCTTGATTTTTAAATAATGATCCACTCTCAGCTCCTCATCTACTTTGCTCCCCCTGTCCATGTTCTCACATACACACCAAGGAGGGGACAAAAGACAGGTGTCTGGCATGAATTATACACACTATGTTTGTCACTTTGTGGTTTTTTTATATCATATCATATATCGTATATAGCCATATATCATGGTTTGATATTTTGTCCATATCGCCCATCCCAAGTTGATTTGGTTTTGGTCATGCATGGTCAGGTTTGGTTATACTGACTATCAAGCTTGGTCAGGTTGATGAAACGCAGAAAAAAAAGCATATGAGAAACACATGCTGCTCAACGAGCTTCACCATGTTTAGTTGACCAGGCTGTTTATTTCAGCAGGGTTATCACAGTCAGATGCCCCAGAGACAGTGCTATAGGCTACTGAAAATGACAAGGAGCACTAGCACTGGCTTAACAATTACATTTTCAGAATTAAACTCAGCATTCAATTACTTCTAGATGGTCGTCATTCCTTCCTCCCGTAACACCGATTGAGTTTTAGTAAAGCGTCTCAGACTTTAGTGTCACCATAAAATAAATGTAGTCAGCTGCTTTAAGCCAGATTTTACTAAAACGTCACAGTTTTGCATATTTAATGTAATATTAATATTTTGCTAGTAAATGTGTCTGAGTATATGACTTCTTCTTTTTTTTTTTTAAAGATATTAATCACTGGGGGGAAACAACCAAGTACAGTTGCCACTGGTTTTGACAATATACCCAGGGGCTAGTCATTGTGGTTCAACCTACTCTGTTAGAGATTAGCAAGCCTTGGTATCACAGATAGACAGCAAACAAGGAGCGAGACACCACATCACGTTGCCCATTACGTATCTCCAGTAATGAATAATGTTCAGTATTTGAATCATCACCTTTTCCAGATAAACGAAGTCCTGGACAAATAGAATTTAAAAGCTATGTCACAGATGAGCACACCTTTTAAACCCAAATGATGATCAAGGTGCTTTCCCTGGGGGTCCCTGAAGCTTTGTTTGGGGCTACAGAGGGCTGTAATATTTGTCCCTTGTATTCATGGTTTACTGAGCTTGCGCTCAAGCTGTTCAGGATGTTAGTGGTGTTTAACTCCTGCCATTGGACACCTTAGACTATAGATGTATGTTGTGTTCTGATTTAAACTGGTTTCAACTGGTATCATTAGCTTTATATGGGTTATTGGTGATATTACGGTTGGTAGTGGAGGCACATCCTTAGATGCACATGCAAACGATCATGCCGTGACACACATGCACACACACACACACAGCGTGGGAGTGTAGATGTAGGCGGTTTTATGTGTCACTTCTTTCCTATGGGGAGATTTTCCATCAGTCTCTGTTTCCTCTGCTGGGTTTGAGGTTTGTATTATATGCTCAGGAAAATAATCTGACTTCTCATGCATCCTTTTTACATTCGCAGTTGCTCAAAATCCACCAAATTAAGCGCCGACAGCCGGCACCCGAGCATGTAACCTGTGTCTCAGCCGAGTGCTTGCTTTTGTGCCTTCATAAAAGAGTGTGAGTGTGTGTTTCTTTGTGAGTGAATGTGTGTTTGTGTGCATGAATGTGCTCCAGGTAAGGATTAGCTCAGATGATAACTGGCAGGAGCCCCCCTGACAGCAGCAGGCATATGAAAAGCAGCTTCCTCCAAGTTTTAAGAGGAGATTTAGGCCGTATCCTGGCTACTTTCCCTGCAGCAAGAATGTTCAGCAGCTCCATCGTTATTCCATGAAGCAAAATTGGAAGAACACTGAACGTCTCAGGCAGTGCTTCTGTTAATTTTGGATTAGTAGTTTTATTTTGTGTAAATAATGTACTTTTCTGATTGGATTTGAGTAGAATTGTACATTGGAACTTCACTGATCACTCAGTGTAGGGAATGCCTGGCTGAGAATATGAGGTTAATAACAGTAAACATTGGTTGTGCAGTTCTAAAAAAAACTGAGAAGGGAGCCTCAGGAGGAAAGGGTTTGAATATATCTGCTGTAGAAGGTTCGTTCCACTCAAACATCTTTCGTATAAACATGGTTCATTATGGAACATCACTTAAACCCGGAGCTGCACACTAGCCACACGTCCACTGACCATGCTAGAAAACTACCCTGCAGAAACAAACATCAGTCTGAGCATCACTTTTCCTTTGTGTCAAAAATTCCACGATGAACAGAAACACCTGTTGTTGCTAAAGTCTGATCTGACACGGAACAAAATCTAATACAGTGAAAAAATAATTTTCATCAAGAACATGTATACATTGAATTTTGTAAAAGCAGAAAAGTCTGTGTGCATTTAAACCTGTTTTTAGGAAATTAAACAGTAGTTAGATCTTGCATACAGGACAACAGTCTGGGTGGTCCAGAGGTTGACCATCAGTGGCAAACAGACTGTGGGCTGCTATAAATGATATGTGCTATAAATTTGGCTCAAAGCTGTAACATTCATTGCTGTTTCCATACACATGAAGCCTTGCCAGTCATACTCTTAATGCTGAGAGCCGCAGCATTTCCAATCTGAGTGAATTCATAAATCTGACGGTCACTGATCAATCAGTGTAGTACACAGGGAAGAGCTGACTGGGATTACACAGTGATATTTAAGGAAAATGTGGTGGTAGAATGAGTGACTAGTGGCTGAAGAGGCCTCTGTTTGTCTGCACAGATAGCAGAGCACTGAGTCATGCATACTGGTGTGTGTGTGCTTCAGCTGCAGACAAGCTCCGATAAGCCCCCCACCCTCTCATATGGGCATTGTCAAAATAACTGTGATTTGATGCCCTCATGCTTTACACTCATCTGTGTAAAAATATATGAGCTGTGACGAAAAGATAGGACTAATAATTAAGTCTTATTGTGTGTGTGTGTGTGTGTGTGTGTGTGCGTGTGCGTGTGCGCGCGCGTTTATGTGTCACATGTTCTGTCTGTTACCATATAAGACAGGGCCTGTGAGTCATGCTGCTTTCTGACCTACAATGTGGGAAGTCATGATTCATCCAAGCTGTGTTTAATGTTCCTTGGCCCAAAATACTCCAGCTTGTCTAGCCCAACCCCCCACCCCACACACACACACACACACACACACACACACACACACAGACACATACACGGACTCGCATAAACACACTCTATGACACCAGCAGACTTCTGTCATTGTTCTCCGTGGGGGCTTTTGTGTTCACTTTACTGCTTGCTTCAATTAAAGGCAACATGGACTGTGTTTTTATCACCCAAATATGGAATTTCTTGGCCATCCCAGAATGACATGGACTGATACCATAGCTATCCAAGGTAAACACGCAATCTATTCACCTGCATTTCTCTCTGTCATATTGTCTGTGTGTGTGTGTGTGTGTGTGTGTGTTGCTGTACGTGTTTGTATTGCTTTAAGGAACGCAAGGAAAGGAAGTGGTTTGCGATGAGAACCAGCTGGTATCCTGTGTGCAAAAGCACTATTTGTGTTTACAATAAACAGAAAATATGGTTTGAAGTCATTAATGCAGTCATGTCATTTGTGCACGCTGTGAGGAATGTAAAGAAAGACAGCCACATGTTGCACATCAGCTATCTAATTAGAAGCAACAGATTTAACCACCGGATGCTTTATAAGGGGTTCCACCAATGTTTTCAAAAGTGATGATTCAGGGCTTGTAATGGTAACAAAGTCATTCTAAGCAGTTTGATATGATGTCGTTCGTCGTAGACAAACTTACAAACTGGGAGTTCTTCAAATTGCTTGTGAATGGAACCAGGGATCGTTGTCTACAGTGTAACTATAGTCATTTTATATACATTATAGTCATATATATACATTTTATATATAATATTAGTGATATGATTCATGAAATTGACACCAGCTTTCCTCCTTGGGATACAGTCACACAGCACCCAGCATTTACCCCACCACCATTATGTCTAAGTTTTAGGCCAATTTCTTTTCCTCTGGCATCAGGTAGAGTTTTGGGAACCACATGATTGTTATGATTTTTCTAAACAACCTACACAGCATTAAACGCTTCCCTAACGGCCAATGAATTCTGCAGAAATCTTGAAAATAGAGGTGTAGTTCTTCTTCACCACGGTCATGACACATGCATGCTACTGTAGCAGCAATGCGGTGTTTATTTTTAGGCACTCTGTGTATAGGTACACTTATAACAGCAACACACTGAAGAGATGCAGTGGCAACTGATACTCTGTGAATTACACAGCGCGGTCAGTTCATTGCTGTAAAGAACAGAGTGAAGTGTGGTTGACCTTAGAGCTTGTCTGATTTCTTTGTTGTGAGCGTAGCTGCTGAGTCGTGTGCTCAGATGTTTAGCAGTTTACAGTTTAGCTGGGTTAAGCAATGTCACACGCACTTAAGTTTGCCTTGTCAGAGTTACTTTTTTCCCAATGTGTGTATAGGGGTCAGACACCCACATCATACGTCTGACATATGTTCATGCATTACATATTGTAATGGTCAATAAATAATAATGTTTGTATTATTTTTTTTTTTTTTATGTAATATACAGTACGTATTGTAATACGGTGTTCAGTATATTGCAGAACATTAAAACCGAAGAAATGTATTTTAGTTTAGACATATTTTAGTAGACATTAGTTTGTTTGGATCTTTATTCTTAAAGTCAGTGGTACCACAAAGGCAAAATAAAGAGCTCTCTGAGGCCCTCAGAACGAAGGTTTTAGGTGCATATGAGTCTAGGAATGGATTTAAAAACATCTCGAAACAGTTAGAAATCAGTCATTCCACTGTCTGGAAAAAAACATTACAAGTGAAGAACATTTAAAACAACTGTTAACATGCGCAGGTCAGGCAGTCCTGGCAAGTTCAGCTCAAGGGCAAATGCATGAATCCTAAAATGTCATCACAGGATTTACAGGTAGCTCTCATCACAGTTAGTGACAAAGTGAAGCATCTACTTTCAGACATAGACTGCAGATGGGAGGAAAATGGGAGGAAGCCCATTTCAGGCTCTCCATGAAAGAAACCACTATGGAATCTTTTGTATTGTATCAGAGTGGGCTTGAGGAAAATGTAAGACTGTTTGTACAAAGATTAATGCTGAAACATCACAGCTGAAAGAATTACACATAAAGGAGGGGGAAAATCTTTCTTTCAGTCAATGTGAGAGACTGGTAGGAAACATCTATTCAGCCACAGGAGGAAATATCATCTATTAGAGCATATGGTGTCCTAATTGTCCAAATTGCAGTTATATGGGTTTAATTATTTCATCTCCATCCATGAAATGAAGATCAAATGTCCAGATTATATATATAGAAATCTGGACATTTACGTGTGTGTGTGTGTGTGTGTGTGTGTGTGTGTGTGTGTGTGTGTGTGTGTGTGTGTGTGTGTGGGTGTGTGTGTGTGTGTGTGTGTGAGAGTCATGTTTAAAGTAACAATTCAAGCCCTTTTACTAATCACCTTTCATACATGAGAGCATTATGCACATGTAACATCCACATGTGGCAAAGGCCATCACAGGAACCACAGTAATGAATAATTAATGCTCAACAGAGATAGCAAAAGAGAGAGAGAAAAAAAAGAGATAACGCACTACACTTGCTCACCCTGAGGAAGGTGTAGAAGGCAGACTTATTGATTTTTTTCCCCCCTCAAGAAGCAGCACAAGATTCATTTGAAGCTTAGACCTGGCTTAGTAAACATGCACACACATTCTCCCTGTTTTCCATTCAGCTGGGCAGCCTTCAAACTAAACGGTCTAAATGGTCAGGAATGAGCTCACCGCTGTCTTTTTGACTTGAAGGAGGTCAACTGCAGCATGCTTAACAAGTTGGATGAAAGAGCTATAATATTGATTGCTGTCTAATGAACATTAGCAGTGAGGGCTGAAAACAGTTCAGTTTTTAATCATCTTGATATCTGCCTTTGCTTTTACTGGCATCTCAGTAGACTACAACATACAGTTGAGCCCTGTAACCAGTGTGCTTGCAACCACAGTGATTATTTTATGTATGGTGTGATTATCTTGACCAATCCCAGGTTCAGATGAGCTTCTCTCTGTTTTCCAAGAATCAATGCTTTTCATGTAATCCCCCCCCTCATTTGCATCTATATCAGCTTCCATGCTTCCATTATTCATCCACAAGTGCGTTTGTGGGATCAGACACTGATGTTGGATGTAAGGACTTGGCTCACAATCTCTGGTCTAGTTCACCCAAAAGGTTAGATGAGGTAGGCTTTGTGCACTGGGACAGTCATGCTGAAACAGAAAAGGGCCTTCCCCTTCACTGGAACTAATGGGGTCTAGGCTAATCCCTGAAAATCAACCCGTTAGCATTATCCCTCCTCCACCAAACTTTACACTTGGCAAAATGTGATTTGGCACTGTTTCAGAGTTCAGTGGCAGTGTGCTTTACACCACTTCATCCGACACTTGCCATTGTGGTTGGTGACAGTTTTTGTTGATGAAGACGTTTGGAACTCTGTAGTTATTGAGTCAGCAGAACATTGGCAATTTCAATGTACTATGTGCTTTACATGGTCTGTCACATTGTGGCTGAGTTGCTGTGGTTCCTGAACACTTCCACTTTTCAATATTGCCATTCACAAGTTCTATTACAGTACCACCGTCAATACCACTGAGCAGTACCACTGAGCATGACCCTCAAATGTTTGTAAAGACTGTACAGCCTGCATGACTCATGCTTGATTTTATACACATGTGGCAATGGAACTGAATAAAACGCCTGAGTTCAGTGATTAACAACTGTGTCCCAATACTTTTGTCCATGTGATGTATATAGCAAAGCATGTATCAGTATGATCACAGTCTTGGCTTTGGATGTGTGGGTCTGGGTATAACACTTAAAGGAATGGATTGCAAATTTTCCATTTACCCCAGATGTAGTTGATCAGCCAAGAGATGATTGATGTTCAAATTGGGCTTTTACAGCTTAGCACTGCAGTTTCAAGGCTTATATTGCTAACAAACAGTCCCTGTCAATGTAGCAGCTCAGAAAACAAAGAAGCTCAACACGGGAAGCAACTGCATTCGTCCTGTGTAAAATGTGTTAATAATGACTTTAATGAAGACTGCTGACTTTAGATTTGAAAACTTCATTTGAATCATTCTTAATTTGTAAAATACCTTTACTTTTTGTGGAGGTTCTTTAACTTTAGAAAGGTTTTTCTTTACATTCACACACCTCTAAAATGTGCTTTGTCTATGGCATTGCTACAAAAAATGTATTTTTACAGCTTTATTATTAGCCTCGTATTAAGGAACCAATTATATAAGAGCAATTATAGAGCAATCATAGGCTCTACAAAAGGTTTTACTGTAGTGTGGAAAGTTCTAAACATTTCTACTGGAAACTGTCAATATTGCGTGCTTACCTAATAATAAGGTCATGCAGGAGCGTCTTGCAATCTCAGAGTGACAGAATATCCGTTTTGCGCACTTGTGGTTGACAGTCACAAAATATCACATGGGGTTTTGGGTTCAGCCTGATAAGCATTTCTCGATTGACGCGAGCTCAACCTACAGCAGCTAGTTGAGCATTCAGCACAAAGGCACTTGGTGAGGAGGCTGTCTGAAAGCACCCGTGGGGACAACTGCCCGTCTCGGGAATCAACTCTCAATCAATAGTGGGATGTGATCTGCCTCTTAAAGGAGCCTGAAGATCAGCTGGTGCAATCCTGAAGGCTCTCAGAAGCAGCTCCTGTTTGCTGGTGTAAGGTCAGCTTCTCCAGGCTCGGGCCGAGACTCCTGATCCCATACAGAAAAAAACTTGGATTCACATCAGCCAGGCAGTGCAAACTCTATGCTAATACGTTACACACTCATGTCTCACCCTGCTTGGTGTGGTCAGAGTGGAAAGCCCCAACGACAAAAAAAAAGTTAAAATGATAAGCAAAACATTCTTCCTGCCCCCTGCCAGTCTATTTATTTCTGAGATTGTTTCATTATCATGGCTGCAGATCTCTTAGTCTTTCTTCTGTCTATAGCTATCTATAAATGGTTCTTCAGTGGTAAAGAAAATGGATCTATATAGAACCATGGTTTCAAAGAACACGTTTGACTCATGCCTGCATGTCTCTTCGCATCATTGAAGGCTTCTTTAGATTTATGGAAAACGCATTGTAAATGGTAAATTCCACATAGCACCAAAAAGGGTTCTACTCTTTTCACAAAGCTAAATGTGTACCAATAGTTGAGCCCTTTGGTGCTACAAAGAACCAAATCAAATCAAATTTTATTTATATAGCGCTTTTTACAACAGCGGTGGGCAAACAGTGGCAAGGAAAAAGTCCCTCAGTTTAGGAGGAAGAAACCTTGAGAGGAACCAAGGCTCAAGAGAGGAACCCATCCTCCTCTGGTCGACACCGGAAAGCACATAACAGTGGCACAGTGCAAAGAACCTTTTCCAAAATGTTTCTATGTAGAACCATCTACAACACATTTTCCACAAATCTTTGAGTGTTCATGGCTTCCTTTACCAAAGAACCCTGGAAGAACCTTCATTTTTAAGCGTGTAGCTTTCTGTCTTGCCGTGCTCATCCACTTCTCTACCTGTCTGTCTGTATATTTGATCTATTTATCTATCTATTACATATGATGTATTTGCTAATAGTGAAACTGAAGCGTTAAAAGAATCGAAAGCCTTGTTGGTTTAGTTTAGTTTCACAAAAGGCAGCTAATTAGGCCGTGTATTCTTTTGGTGTGGTGGAACTTTGACCTACAATACAGAGTCACAGAGCCAAAAGCTGCAGAGCCGCAACAGCACAACAAATACCACCACTGAACTGAACAGTGCTCATCCTTATCATCTTACAGTATGAGTCAGCACTGGTCCTCGGGCTTCTGCAGCGCTGCTCCAGCAGCTCCTAATTTGGGCTTTAATGATCATTTATGAATAATTGTCACAGGCCCAGCCAACTTAATAAAGCCTTGATTAGCCTTGTAGTAAATTTATGGGGGATGGCTCTCCCCTCCGGCCCCAAACACAGAGCAAGTGTGAGCTCAGCAATCTGACGAGCCGTTAAATGCTTTCCTATGGGCTGTGCAGACTGAGGGGTGGACAGTATCTTCATCTGGGGCAGTAGTGATCAAGGACTCCACAGACTACCCAGGACACATTCAGGCTTTGATCATTTCAGTTTTAGACATTACAGCACATACTGCTGTGTATATCTATATACTTACACAATTACACTATTAGATATTGAACGTCCACTTTCAGTGTCAGTAAACACCATATTCCCATTCTTTTCAGATAGTAATCAAATACCCTGTTCTAGTTTTAATGCTAATGTGGTGCTTTCGCAGAAAACCCAGAGTGAGATGGAGACACGGGGAAAGTGTCTGAATCGTCCTTCTAATGCCCAGTCTATATATGAAAACAATCTAACTGAGATAACTTTTGCATTAGCCTATCTGACCAGAGCTCATTTACATATCAGTGCCTTAACATTTGCATATCAGGCCCATTAATAGGAAAAGGCCTGCGTAATTCTAAGAGGTGAAGATCGGCTGGAAAATGGTTGTGGGCCAAAGAACTATAGCTTTTGTGACATAGACATTATTTTATTGCATATGGGTTCTGTCCAATGAAAACCATCTATCTCAATGTTTGTCCGTTATTATTTTTTTGTTTCATATTTTGAATCATATAGCTGCTCTGCACACTGTATAAATAATTCCAGGGTAAACAGACCATTAGAAATGCTCCAAAACTACTTTTAATTACTTATCTTATATTAAGTTCCATTCAAAGTTAAGAAAGTTGCTATTTAGTAGATACTTGTTTTTCATTGGACAGCAACAATATGCATTATTACATTATCCCACACAAACATCTTAAGCAGACCTTTGAAAAAGAGACAACAAATCTATAAGCTCTTTACTTTAACTCACTTTAACTCATGCATTCGCTTAGTGACACATTCTGAACGTCCTGGATGTGTAACAGGACAGTGTGTGAATGTGTGAACATATGACCTCTTTTACGAGATGCCAGTCAATGAGGTCAGTGTTTGGTAAATGTTTGAGACAAAAACAGCTCTTTATAAAAGTTTGCATCTAAAGGTCTGTTCCAAAATATTTAACAACAGAAGTGTTTCCCCATTTCTACAACTAAATGATCAAATACAAGTTATGACATTGCTGTTGTGATAAATGTTACATTGAGGTGAGGTTTTTAACCCAATCATTTCATGTGACCTGTTAACCACAGTAAGAAAATAATACTAATGAACTGCTCAGTCCAATAGATTCAGATATTTATAACTTCTAAACTGGCACGGGGAGGTTTGGGGGAATATAAAAGTGATTTTCACTGTTCATTCAGAAAATTTCCAGTCTCTTGTCCCTGAACTTGTAAAATCTCCTGACCTTTAAGAACAGTAGCGCGCTAGACTGGGAGGACTGTTAAATGTGGGCGGTACTGCCATTTAAGATGTGAAAAAGAGCAGAGAGAAAGTGTGATCAGTGCCCCATCTTTAATGAAATGCTAAGTTGAATCCTATCACTGCAGTGAGCACTGCCCATTGTTCATGGAATGTACATGGAATCCTGAAGCTCATCTCATTACGAAAACAGTAGGAGTACAGAAGCTCTGACACTCATCCTCTGGCATTTGACTTATTTGGTTACAAAGGCTCCTCAAGAGGTCTCTGATAATGCTGGAATCCTGATAGTAATACCAGTAATACCAATAACACCATGTGAAAAATGAAATGAAATTGGCTTAAAAGTTAACATTTCTTCCAATAAAATGACAAATTGAAGAATTGCATTTCATAGAAATTATTTTATTTGAAATTTTTTATTTTATATATTTTTACCTCCAACCTTCCATAAAGGTTCAAACTCCAGTTGTTTTGGTGTGAAACAGTTCATTGTAACTTACCAACATTTTCCCAAAGATTTCTTTACAGTGGTGGTGAATAGAACCATGTGTCACAATGTTCTTGTACTTACTATCCAGAACCATCAGTGATGATGGCTGTTGATGATGGTAGAATAGTGGTACTCTTGCAAGAACAACTTTGGGGACTACTATGCTTTCAAAGCTGTGCAGGTACTGCTTCAATGAATATATTTTGAATACACATTAGTCCAAAATGTTTTTAATCTGATGTATAAATCATCAGACTAACGTAGCTTTAGAGTCACTCAGTGAACTCTGGGTGTCTGGTTCTAAACAACTACTGTTAAATTTTCTGATTCTCTGATTCTCTAAAGCAGATTCATAATTCATATCTCTATTTCATACCAAACCACCTGAACGACCTTGGCTGCATTTCAGTTGTATATTTATCCATACATTTTAAAAATTCACTGTAATTGCCCTTTAACACACTTATTGTAGCGTTTGGCTGAATGGTGGTGGATGTTGTATAGAATGTTTCTCACTGATTCCATACATTTCTTTATTTCTTCTGAAATAGACCACCACTGGTTGAACGACCCTTTCTTCCTCACACTCTTTTGTCACATCCACTAGCAATTATTAGACTAATTTAAGCAATAATTATGCATCGTCCAGAGGAGATTGAGCATAACGTCTCCTTAGTCAGTGATTGGATATAGAAATTCTGTGTGCTCATGCTGAGAGCAATTAAAGGCATCTGGTAGGAGTTGCAGAATGTGTCTGGTCAAGATTTCTGTCTGTGTTTGCTGAAAGGTTGAGAGCCATGCAGTCCTCGTGACTCATGGGATGAACAGAAGGAAAAGTCTGTTTGGACGATGTTAAGTTCCTAACTGACCAATTATATGTTCCTGAAAAAGGATATGGCACTAATTTACATGACGATTTACAATTTTGTTTTAGTAAAGACAATGGTTCTAAATAGAACTATGAACACTCAAAGAACCCTTTGCCTGAATAAGGAATTCTTTGCATTGCGGAAGGGTTCTTCAGATTGAAGTAGAATGTGCTGTAGACGGTTCAATACAGAAACATTTTGAAAAGGATTCTATATGGCACCAAAAAGGGTTCTTCAATTGTTAAGATATCAATCTCGTACCTATAGAAGAACACTTTTGGTTCCATATAGCACCTTTTTTTAAAATGTTCTGTATTGAACCCTCTAAAGTTCATTCTCCATGAATCTGGTTTCTATTTAAAGCCATTTTCTTTTTCTAAACAACACTTGAAGAACAATAATTATTCAAGAGTGTAGATAAACATCCTTGTGCATGTGTCTCTGTACATGTGTGATGCCAAACTCTGAATATTTTCATAACAGACTAGCTATGGTGTACTTATTAATTAGTATTAATCTGCGATATCAGTCTTATAAGATAACACTCTTTTCTTTAATGTAAATTAAACCAACATACAGGAGTACTCCCGTGTTTATCACTGTAGTGTCCATCTGCTGTTTGTGTAACATATGGTGGATTTTTGCTGCCAATAATTTCCCTGTACTTAAAAAAGAACAGGGAATCTGTTGAATCAAAACACTGACAACAGAAGTCAATGGGCAGTTGCTGCACAGTAGTTATACTTAATCAAGCAGGAAAACGAAACCTATTCTCTAAAATGTATTTATTTTTGTTGTTGTTTAATGGTTTCTCTGCTTTTACACTTTCTCTTAAGTATATGAATATTATGAAATGTAATCAAAAGTTGCCCTTAAAAGAGTGATCGTTGTGCACCATTACATTCTTCCTTCATATTATCATTTTTATTACGGCGTGATTCATGAAAACGTTACATTTACCTCATCGTCTTGCAGCGTTTGCCTGATAAGCTGATTTTGTTTGTTTATGGTTGCCTTTATAACATCATTAGCCCACGATTAACATATTAGCTCACAGTTAGTTGCTTTTTCAGGCACATGACTGCCCGTTTCTACCCATTTTGTGTAAATACAGTCTGCACTGTAGCTTGAGGCATTAAACTCTTTCTGAACCACTACTGTGAAAAATTCTGCAGAGCATTTCATATCAAACCACTCTGAATGACCTTGGTTGCATTTCAACGATATAATTATGCATAAATTTTAGAATATTAGGTCACATTTCCCCAATCATCTCACAGTAAGGTTAGTTATTTGTTTATAATGTTAACCTCATTAGCTCATGGTTACCATGTTACCATGTTTTTCTTTTGTATTTCAGTTAATTAAATTTTTTTTTTGTGGTTGTTTAACTGAGATGAGAAATCCTAATATCTGGATTTCCTTGATTTGAATATCTTGCATCATGGAGCAACGTTTTATTTTATTGTTTCTAAGCGGCCAAGGCAATGGTTCTCAAACTCTGCTACATGTGCGACTGGTGGAACACAAGGCATCCTAAGGTGGTACATTAGATAACCTCATAAAATGTGTTGCATGCTCTAAAATATTACGACTTGAAATGATTTTCTTTTTTTTTTGGTAACAATGTAAAATTACTTTCAATTGTGTTTAGTGCTTTAATTGTTGCATAAGCCCGTACATCAGCGCGTCACTCTTATTACTACTGTACTTTAATTGTTACCTCAGTTTCAAAGGTCCTATAATGGAACCCTGTGGAACTCCACAACGTAAACTAAACCAACCGTTTACCATATCATTTACTGTAGTTTCTTGGTTTTTAGGAATAGGGGATGAATAATTGAACTTGGGTTCAAGCAGATGCCATGACATAGACTCTATAGTTCACTACACTGTACTCCTGTTTTCTTCTGTCTCAGGCTTTATGCAGACCTTCTGCACCAGAAACAATAAGCCAACATTCTACAATGCTAGCTTGCAGATTGTAAAGCAGACAAGCTCCATACAACTGGAGAGGCAAGAGGTGAAATACATGGTATGGAGGTCATATCTAGCCTACTCTGCACGTGTGCAATGATCTGTAGGCGGTACGTAGAAGGGTTACTGTCATAGGTGGTACATAAAAAGTGTGAGAAAGTTTGAGAACCACTCAGCAAAGGAATTAATGGGGAAATTAAATTCGTGTAATAACTCTGTTTGTGCTGTCATAAAGTAAAAAAAAAAGCAATAATTTTAGTTCAAATAACAGAACAACCAGCACTGCTTCATCTTATCTCAGTCATGTGGTGAAGTCGTTTTGCATGTGGAGCGATTTGATTAGAGGTGATATACATACAGTGTCTTTTTACAGATTGTTTTACTGCAGGTGTGTGTCACAATCTGCTGGTTTAAATATGACATTTATAACATAAACCACTCATACAAGACTGATACTGTTAAGATTTATTCCGATTCACAGACTCCTTCAATAAAGAGCAGTTCACAGGGCCTCAGAAGTGTGTGCTCCTTCTGAGCTGCCTGAGGGCCATCCACGTTCATTACTGCTATAGAATGATGAATAGCACCACCCTACACCCTACCCCCTACCCCCCACCCTCCTCCAGCACGCACAGCAACCATGAAAAATACTGATGTCTGCCTGTTCTACACACAATGCTACAAGAGAAGCAACTGATCCAGTGCTCACCTTTATCATCTGTTGCCTTATTCTGTCATTGAGGAGTTATCACAGTTCCGAAGCTTTTAGCTTCCATTCATCTAACAGAGCATTTACGCAACAATCTGTAGACAGGGCCACTCTGCAAAGGGCCATTTGTACACACACACACACACACACACATACAGACAAACACACACAGCCATGCTGTCAGATAAATGTCCGTTCTAATCATTCCAGCACACCGAGACGGAGCAGTGAAAAGGTCACCATTAGTGTGCGTTTTTGCCATGTTTGTCTGTGTGTGTGTGTGTGTGTGTGTGTGTGTGTGTGTGTGTGTGTGTGTGTGTGTGTGTGTGTGTGTGTGTGTGAAGCGGCAGGATTAGTCATCGAGAGCGATGATTAATGCTTGGCAGCACTGGGATGTAATGAGTCATTAAGTGTGTTTCAGAGGCAGGAGTGTGCGGCTGCAGGATTATATAGCTACAGACTCAGGTGTGTGTGTGTGTGTGTGTGTGTGTGTGTGTGTGTGTGTGTGTGTGTGTGTGTGTGTGTGTGTTATTGCAAAAAAAAAATCCTTTTGCAAAAATTCCTTTTGTGTGGACGGGTCAAGACTAATAGACAAAATCCGCTTTATATGCCTTTAAATGAGTGCAAATGTTTGTTTATTGTGTAAATAATACATTATTATTTAGGTATGAAATGTAAAGTATTGATTTTCAAAGGATCTTTTATGAGAATATGCATGCTTTGCTTTGTTTTCCATCTTTAACTAAGTCATTAAAACAGCAGAGTCGACCATGCAAGGATCCTGAATGCCAGCGTATATACCTTTGAGATTGTGTACACATTAAAATATTTATTAATTGAACAATTGATTAGTTTATCAATTGGCTGTGTTACGCATACGACAGCCGTAATAAACCGGGAGCTGAATGGGCTCATTAGTTCAGTAATTAGCCATATATGCTCTGGTGGATCTTTCCAGGACCTTGAAGGCCATTAACATCCATTCATTTTGCACATTGCATGTACATGAGCAGCACTGCTGTGTGTGGATCTTGACATGGACCCTGATGACTCAAAGTCTGCTGTTTAGTAATTGTGAAAGGAGCAGAGGCGAGGGAGTACTGGTTGAAAAATTGCTGCTGAGCCATCCAGCATTAGTGCACTCAAGTGGGCAGAGACTTCACCGAGGAGGCTGTTGTCATGGCACCCATAATGGGAGGTGGGGTTGAGTGAGAAGTGATGTCACATATGCTTGATGGACTGTGTGTGAAAGTGCTAGCTGCTTTGTTCTGTCAGTAGAGCTCTGCTCAGTCACACACCCGTGGCCCATTGAGAGCAGGGGCACGATGCGTATCACCAAGTGCACCAAGATCCTGTCACACATGTACATGTTTTCCTCAGGAGATGTCCAACACTAGGGCTGCTGTCTGCACTTATCACAACCGCTTACAGCATCAAGTATGAGTCATTGTCAATGGCAGGTCACTGTTCAAGACCGCCCCAGCACCAGCACTCCAGCGTACAAGCCGCACTGCGAGGCTGCAGCTATGGGACAACACCCCTGTTCTGACATAAAATATGCATGTCTGCCACATTTTCTTCTAGTAAACACATATCTGGTCCTGGTGCTGCTGGAGCTGTTCTTTCTTGGAGGGGTTTTAAAGCCTGGTGTTTTTAAAGCTTGGTGCTTTTATAGCTTGATGGTAAATTCACATTCAGACAAGATGTTGTAGGTGTTTGTAGAGTTTAGTGAAGCTTTTCAACTTCATCATGCTTTCGTTTCCAAGCAGCGAGTGAGGGAACAAAGCCAGTTCAGCTTTGAAGAACCGTTCTTGAGATTAGCACTGGCAGTTACATTTACAACTCTCCGGTTCTATGGAAAAGCTGGCTGGCACACCATTCTGGTCATTCATTTGCTGAAAATGTACACAATTTTCTACACAGTGTGATGCAGGTGTATGGTTTGTTTGATGTTTACGGGTGAGGTGTAAACAAAATTGTTAAATGTAAAACTGAAGAAGCAGAATTTGGAGAGCAAACATCAGTTACATTTGGTGTAATTAGATTTGCACTTTAAGGAAAGACTGGGGACACCTATGACCCATAATCTATGAACACTTCATTATGTCAAGTGAAAAGATGTTGACACTTTAATGGAAAAGTCCAGCTACTGCATATTTGTATGTCATTATTATTGAGGACCATTTGAGGCTTCAGAGGCTGTCCTCAGGCTCCCCTGCCTCCCCTTCAGATTAGATGCCCACCCCGCCTTGGACCAGTTGACCACTTGCCATCACAGACTATGTAGAAATTTACATGGAACTTAATTAGCTGCTACTATTACTGTGCCCACCATCAGACCATCATCATTACTTCTGAGTACAGCTGAGCATTACAGCAGACATGGAGGTACAATGTCTCCTCTCAATAATCTATAAGTAGTGACCAGTCACCACTGAGACTGGTTCCTCCCAAGGTTTCTTTCACAAGCCTGGGAGAAATGTTCCTTGCTACTCTCACGCTTTGCCTTGCTCACCTGGGGTATATGTTTTTGTGCTTCTATGCATTTTAAGTGTTGTATTATTTTTTAGACTGTAAAGCTGCTTTGTGACATCAATAATAATAAATAGTGAATGAATAACATACAAGAACAGCCATAACATTAAAACGGTCACTTCAACATCATGAAAAACAGGCAGCCATAAGAATATACCGCATTCAAGCTGTGATGGCCAGGCAACAGAGCATCTCCAGAACAGCCTGGTCTTGAGGGTTGTTCTCTGTATATTGTGGATAGTACCTACTAAACGTTCTCACAGAAATGACAGCCAGTGAACCAGTGACAGCATCATGGGCACAACAGGCACACTGATGTCTGTGAGGAGTGAAGGCTAGCCCGTCTGCTTGTGCTGTGTATCGTGTTGAGCCTGTGCCTCAACGAGTTTGAGATGTTTCAGCTGCACGAGGGGGACCTGCATTATCGTAGGCAGGTGGTTTTCACAAATCAGCACAGTTTACTGATTTACCTGCTTCAAATTAGTCGAATCTGGTGAGCCTGAGCAGGAGGAGGACAAAACGGTGCAGAGGTCCGGCACTCCGGGGTGGATTGACAGCAGTGAAACTGGTTGACAAAAGTCATTGTTGATGGACTGTGGTTCTGTTGACTAGTCTGTTAAACGGTCAGAAAGGTCGGGAATCAGAGGGCGATGTCAGATAACAGCTTGTCCATTGTTGAGGTCACATTAGTGTAAGTATACAAGCTCGTCGCTTTTATATAGGAAGGTCAGGTTGATTATACACTCTTGTCCTCGTGGTCATAAATGAGTCTTGACACAATGAGTTTCCATGACATCTGGAGCTGGAATTTAAGGGGCATGTCTATGGAGTACACTGCCACTAACTAATAGAATTATACCGTGTGAAAACATATATGCAGATCATTTATATACAGTGTCTATTCAGGTAACAGCATGCATAATTGGACAGCTAAATCAGTGCATGGGTAATTGAGCTATATTAAGCATGCATTTATACCTGCTCCTGCTCGCCCACTTCAGCTCAGGATGGGCTTGATAATGAACTGATTAGTTGGTGTGTCAGAACAGGGAAAACACCAAAATATGCAAGCCAGGGATCAGGCATGGAACCCCCCTGCACTAATTAGCTTGAAATAACCTCACCAGAAGCCCACTTCAATTAGGGTTTAGCTGCTCTACACCTTTTTTTTCCACATTGCAATGCTGGTCTCGGATCAGTGGTAACACTGATACAGGCCTTTAGCCCCTCAAGCTGGAGAAGCGGAACGGCAGCACTGGCGATCCAAAATCCATCACACCGCCCTGCTTTGATCCGTGCGGGAGCGCTTCTCACAAAGCCAGCTAACTGCCGCGCTTGGCAGGGAAGGAGAAAATGCCCTCCGAATAAAAGACACGAGAGAGCGAAAGAGAAGGGAAGGAGGGGGTACAAAGAGAGAGCGAGGGAGAAAGAAAAGACAGCTCTGCAACACTCAGCACTTCTAATCAGAACACAGCCCAAACCAGTCATTTTGTGGCGAGGTTTGTGTGTGAGCGTGAACAAACGCCATCCGTGCGTCGGAACGCTCCAGCATGGAAAAAGCGCATTCCGAGGCTGAAATACTGTGTTTGGATTCCTACGAACCTTGCAACCACATCTGGAAACATTATTCTTGGAAGACAGGTCATTATCCGTCGTAGCCAGCAGAGGAACGTTCACAAGCTGAGGGGGAGAAAAACACAAAGTGGAAAACAATAAATTGGAGCAGTTAGACGGACGACCGCTGCGGATGTCTGGGTGCAGAGCTTGCTCTGATTTGCGGTGATCCCGTTTGTAACACATTCCCTGGGTCTCAGTTCAGAAACTGTGGACTTTCTAATGTTCTAACATCTTTACACAGCGCACTTCACTGCCTAGTGCCTGAGATAGTCTTGAGTCGAAACTTTTTGAAATGGAAATGACAGATTAAAATCGTACCCTAAGAGCTGCTGTGCAATCAACCGGTACTGAAACACAAAAGCACAGGCTGCAACTGATGTAGGAGCCCTGGGGTACAAAGGTTCCTCTTCAGGGATCCTTTACACACATTTAAGCCGGTCTGAACAGGCTGTACAGGCACGTCATGGCTAACTGACATGAGCAATGCAACGTGTTTAAACCCTGCCTTCAAAACTGGCACATTTTATTATAAAATGTCCCGCTGAAGCCAATCTGTGTGTAACAAATTGTGGGTCACTAAAGCTCTTGAAGGAGACACCAGTCATGCACTTCAGTTACATCTGAATGAAGGATACATTTCTTGTCTATATTCAAAGCACACTAAATGGAATGGCTTCGATGAGTGCAGTGGTCTTGCTTGGTGCTTGGACCATTTCAACCTCCAGTGGCCTCTACTGTGGGGTGGAGAACCAAGCACCTGAGTCCACCACAGTATGCTGATTTCCCTCCTCCACACTGACAAACCTGGCAGGTTGAATCAGTGAACACAATGCAGTGAACAGTGCACACATGCAGTGAACACAAACATACATACTGGTGAGCAGACACACACAACGATGATGGAGGAAAAGTACAAACTTGTCTAGTAATCCAGCTCTCCAAGACCAAAGTTCCACACTCCTGCTCTGCTGGCCCGTTCCCTTCTGCAACGTATGGGAACCTGTGAGCACTGGGTGCCAATAGTATGCAGCATTTTATGCCACTTTAACAATACACATGCCAGTATCAACACACTCATTGCACCAAGAGTGGCTGGAGGGAAGATTAGTTTAGTTCTTCAAGACATAGCAATCAAATTGGGGACCATAATTGCAAAGATAGACATAAAAAAGGATAAAATATGCTAACAGCAGCAAATATACACAAAAGAGGGTGTAGGGGTTCTTAAAAAAGCCACATCTTATAATTGCAAGACATCATCAGAGAGAAGCGTTCTTGCAAGCTAAGCATGAACAATGATGTCATGGAAACAGTGATGTATCTTGAAAGTGCAGAATGCTGACAAGTGGTTGCAGCCAGATTGATAGTGCTTAGAGCACTCAGCTTGGGGTGGAGTGGCCCTGTTTCAGAGCAGCTGCCGCTGTTGAATTACGGTGGTTTGGCCACTGGGTTAGTCAGCAGAAATGGTAAACTGGTGGATGTCTCTCAGCATTTTTGCATGCGTGCACTAGAAATGCAGTCCCTGCTACAAATAGTCCCCGCAAAGCTGTCTATTGTGTTTGTCCTATTTTGTCTTTTTTTTTTTTTTATCATAACCACAACACCTCATCTACACCCCACACACACTCGTACACACACCCACACAGAGCTCTCAGCTCTGTGGTCTGGGTTAGTCTCCTTGTGAGAGAAGGGACTGGCTGTTGGCCCACTGGTTCCTTTCTTCAGTGCTGGAGTTTCCATTAGCCCACGTTCCAAGGGTCTGGGACAACTTTCCGCCTTTCGCATTGGGTTGAGACCATTCAGCCAGGGGTCCTCTCAGCCTTGGAGCAGTGCTGAGCATTCAGAAGCTCTCTGGTCTGCAATCTGACCTGCTAAGACTAGAAGAAAAGGGATGTCCCACAAGCAGGGACACTGCGATGGTGACCGTGGTTCACAGCAAGAGCTCCTTCAGGAGTGACACGGCCTCGGTGCACGCGGTGTGTTTTTGTACCATCAGTGGTAGGGGGTTGAAGACTTTACATTCACGACTAACACTGTCATGTTTTTTTAAAAAAAGAGCTAAACAGTATCAGTAAAGCAGTCAGTTACTGTTTGAACTATTTTTAAATCTCTACTCGGTGTTAAATGAACACTGAGGGTTTGCCTGAGAGGTGCTTGTGCGTTTTAGACTGAGCTTTGTGAGGAAAGGACAGGGGAGTAGAGCTGCAACCCTGGGGGCAGTTGAAGCCTTAGTGCTGGCTGTGGAAAGTGTAGCACTGGCTTGGCTGGGCGCTGGGTAGAGGAACTGTTTAGTCATGCACAGATTACACTGAGCTGAGAGCAGAAATTGGCCTCGCATGATGTAAATAGCCTGGTGTGTTATGGAAAAGACTGGCAGAGACAGAGGGGGAGCGCCTTTAGCCTCAGTATGAATTTCTATCTGTGTCTCTGTAAGCTAGGATATCTACACCACATACATAGCTGTCTTTCTTTCTAATCT
>CM067511.1:11832639-11977639 GCA_034509495.1 Acestrorhynchus altus | reverse complement strand
TAACATTATGACCACCTCTTTCTTTTGATGTTTACTGTCTCAGCTCCCTTGACCATACAGGAGAACTTTGTAGTTCTATAATTACAGACTGTAGTCCATCTTTGTCTGCATACTTTGACAAGGACGTGGTGGCATGTTAGTGTGCTTTGCTCTGGTACAGGTGTATCACAGCAGTGTTGCTGGAGTGTTTCAACCTAGTCTAGCAGTGACACGGAGGGGTTTAAACTCTCCAGCAGCACTGCTGTGTCTGATCAACTTGCACCAGCGCAGCACACACTAACACACCACATGTCAGTGTCACTGCTCTCTGGTTGTACTGTGGGGGTCTTGACCACTGAAGAACAAGGTAAATGGAGGCTAGTAAAGTATGCAGGGAAACAGATGGACTGCAATCTATAATTATTGAATTACATAGTGATCCTGTATGTCAAAGTTCTTTGGCTCTCCATTGTGTTTATTGTACCGCACAAAATATTCAGGCTCATAAACACTAAAAAGGTTTTTATTTGTAAGACATAATTATGAGCTTTTTTAATTGGTTTGTCAGTTTTTAATGTGTCTGGTAAAACAGTGGGGCTCTATGTCGCAGCCCAGAGGGTCTCTGGGCCAGCAGCTGAGTGAGTCTGCAGTACAGCGCAGAGGCTCTCGGCTGAGAAGGACCTTCTCTCACTCTGTCTGTGCCAGCTAAGTGACTTCCCACCATGGTCCAGGGAGTTTTTCCTCTGCCTGCTGGGAGGCTGTGTGTGTGTGTGTGTGTGTGTGTGTGTGTGTGTGTGTGTGTGTGTGTGTGTGTGTGTGTGTGTGTGTGTGTGTGGTCTATGAGTATTGTGTTGTTATTGTTGTTGGTATTGTAAAGGAACCTTTAGTTTGGGAAAGGTTTCATGTGAATATGAGCCCTTTTTAAATTAGACATATTATGATATTTTTCTTTTTGCTGTATGTATTTGCAAACCTTGTGTTTTCTGCGCGCCTCACTGGGTTCACAGCTAGAGCAGCTCTACTTCTTTTAGAAGCTGGAAATTAGGAAAACATGTTACTTTTGGTGGATTGTTTGCATTACAGCTCAAAAAACATCACCATTGTTTCTACTTAGAAATGTGCCTGAATGTACTGGTTTTACTTTTTGTTGGGTTGTTTTCTGTTTCAAAATCTTAGTACCGCCTACACTTCTGGCAGGACCAACCTAAAGCACACTGTTTCACTTTCACTCATGAAAATGACAAAAGTCAAATTCACGTAAAAGAAGCTGATCTTTTATCACCTTTACTGACTTTACTCCTCTTCCATTCCTCCAGTCAAACAGGGTACATGTATAAATATTGAGAAATGCGGTGCAACAGTGAAATTATCAACATGCACACATTCACTATAGAAACATGTGCAAAACAAACCAACAGGACTCAAAATGTGAGCAGACATATAGTAGGCATACAATTCAGGTTGCTCTCATGACAGATGTAACACCTGTTTGGTGGCATGTCACCGACACATATATCATAGTCAACATCAAATGTGTGTTAGCAACTTTTACATCTAATAAGGCTCCTATATTGAGATGCTTCAAACTTAACGCAACGGCACAGCAAATGTATTACACAGTATGTAAATCCTGTGCATGAAGTTCCAGTGCTAGTATTTGTCCAAGTGTCTTTAACAACAGCCAGTAATGAAATTAATGAGCTTTAATGCATTTTGAAGACCAATGCTCCTCACCTGTTTGGTTGACAGAAATCGATTGAAAATCAGTCGCTGAAACAAACAAACAACAAAAATATAATTGTAACGGATGACGGTTGAGCAGGGGGCAGATGTAAACACAGGGTAATAAGTTTTATTAACAACAAACTAAAAAAAACAAACAGCCTGAGGGACCCAATACTAACAAACCAAACAGACTTGGAGTACATAAGCCAAAGAACACTGCACATGTGACAGCTTTGAACATATAGATGCACGACAACAGAAAAAGACACATAAAAACAAAGGGTTACTTATAAAGAGACTAGACACACCTGGAGAAGATAACAAGAAGGCAGGGCAAAGATGCACAGGTGAGAACACTGATGACAGGGCAGAGTTAGGGTGGAGACAAACAGAAAACACAATAGAAGCATGTGGAATGGAAACATGATCAGACAGATGTGTGTCAATAATAATGTTTGGTGAGCAATATCAGTGTGGTATCAAATGTAACAATATCTACCATCCAAGTGATAAATACCATCCATCCATTTTTTTATCTGATTCTTTCTGGCCAGTGTCACAGAGGGTTTAGAGCCTAGTCAGAACCAATGAGTTTTAAACAGTTGTGTGATGTTTCCAAACTTCTCATTTCTAATTCCAGGATTTTGAATGTTACAGAATTTGGTTAATACCATTAGCTGGAGCCCAGCCAGAATCATTGAGGTTTCAACAGTTATTTAACATTTTTGAATCATGTTCTCAATTTTTAATGATAATTCCAGAATTTTGGACAGTAACTCCAGACTTTTAACCACTTGTTCCAGAATTTTAAAGGATGATTCCAGATATTTAATGAATATTGCAGAAGTTGGACAGATTTAAACAGTTGTTTAGTATTTTAATAGATGTTCCCAACATATTTACTGGTAATTCCAGAATTTCGTATGGTGATTTCTAGAATGGTAGGTGAATTGGTGACTCTAAAGTGGCCCTTAGTGTGTGGATGTGTGTGTGCATGTGTGCGCCCTACGATGGATTAGCGTCCTGTCTAAGGTTGTTTCCCGCTCTTGCGCTCAGTGTTGCCGGCTGGGCACCGGCTCACCCGTGACCCTATTCAGGAATAAGCGGTTCAGAAAATGGATGGATGGATGGATGGATTTCTAGAATTTTAAATGATTCTGTTTTTATTAATGACCACTTGTACATTTGAAACAGTCATTTCAGAATTCGGTGGCACTGATGTTCATCAAGACATCGCTCAATTGAAACAAACAAAAACAACCTTTAAAATATATGGGTTTGTGTGTGTGCACACGTTCCTGTGTTACGTGTCACCAAACTTGGTTAAAGACATTTGTTAAGGAATCGTTAAATCCACACTGGCTTCTGTCTGAACAGTTGCCCTCAGAATTGTTTTAGAATTCATTCTGATGGAGAGATGAATCACAGTTCATGCAAATAGTGAAATTTGTGCATGGACAAAGGAAGGCGGAGGTACTTGCAGGGGTTTAGGATTTAATAATAAACAGACAGGAATCATAAAAACAAATGGAGAGGAACAGACTGATAAAAATGAAAACAAACACGTGGTAACAAACATATGGCACTGAACACATGGTAATGAAGAAAGACTGACTGAAAACCAGGAACTTAAATACAGGGACAGAAATACACACACCTGGGACACAATGATGAATAGGCAGGGTTACAAAGGAGACACAGCTGCGAATGGGCGGAGCAAGGGCGGAGACAGGACCAAAACAAAAACACAACACATGCGCTCAGAAGCACATGGGGAAAGACAAAACAAAGACAAGAGGGGAAGACAGAGGATAGACAGGACTGATACATGACAGCTAGTTTTCATGCAGGTGTTAAGAATAGTGGTAAATGCTTACGTGGCCACTTCTCCAAAGGACTATTGGTAATTTGATAAGTGGGTTTTGTGTGTGCACAATGCTGTACAATTAAAGAGGCCACTGATATCTGAATGAATTGTTCATTCTGGGATTTTTTTGTACAGGTGCCACTCGTGGCTGCAGACAGTTCTTGCTTCAGGTAGAGCAAGATCAGCACTTATCACTTACGGCAACCATCAATTATCACTTTACTGTCACACACTCCGCATACATGCAAGCATATGCACAATCTAACACCTCTAAATGCATGCACAAATGAAGCGATTCTACTTTTCTGCTGAGGTGTCACTGTCACAGATGTACTCTTGTTACACGTGGCACAGCATATATTTAGAGGGTTTATGAATACTTCTTCTCTACCCTACAAGAATTGTGTAAAACAGCAACTTGAAGAAGAGGGAAAAATCTTTCAATGGAAATCTGTGTCCTGTGAACCTTTTGTCCAAGTCATCTTGGAGCGTTTCCGTTGATGTATTAATTAATGAAATTTGGAGACAGTGAAAAGGTTTCACACTATGAGAGTGGAAATTATATTTTTATATTGTATTATATATATTTCACACTGCACAGAGCTGCTATGCCAGGATGTCCCCCCATTATTTGCAATTTCTTGTGTATTGCAGCAGCTATACAACGAATGGATGAAACATGGGTACAGTGGAGTCCATGCCAATGGTCAGATTTTGGTAGCACAAGGGTCGGGGAGCAATCAGTATTATATATAAATAAAGCCTGACACTTGCAAAAGAGCCTGATAAACAAATGGGAAAAATGTTGAAAGAGCAAACTCCCATCTGCAAGTTCAGAACTGGAATTGAATTCAATAACTGTGCTATTAATTATACTGTCATGAAATTCCATTTACTTATGTATGTAATGCAGATTGAGTGTAAAGCAAAGCCTCAATTACAGCTCACAACCTAACGAATACAGAACAACAATGCTTCTCTTGACCTTGTACTCTCATATCTCGTCATTATTATATCATAAGTAATGCATATATAAATATACAATGATGTTTAAATAGTCCCTACAGCACATTGATCGTTACTCTAGACCTCTGAGGTAAATCACAATCATGATAAGATCCATCAAGTTTCAGCACATTCTTTGTCAGAGTGTTTGTGAGATTGCAAAAGCAGCCTCAGGAAAGAGAATGCCTGTGAAGCAGGAGTGTGTACTGCTCGTCCACCTCCCCCTATCTTACATTAATTATTCACCTCGTGCTCCCACATTCAGGTGTGAGCGAAAACGATGGGAGAAAGTGACATCGTTCATAAGTGGAGGGCCTGGAGGGAATGGTGTCAGTTGTGAGGAATGCTAAATACAATCAAATCCTAACAGCAATGCTCCAAAATCTAGTGACGAGCCTTTCCTGGACACTAGAGAGACCAAATAAAAGCAGGATGATTTTTTATTAATCCTTGATTTGAAAAGAAACAAAGAATGAGCAGGTGTCACAATATTTTTGTCCATATAGTGTGTGGACCTTCTAATTTACCATCATCAGCATATTGAATTCAGAGGACACCTGTAGGTTTACTGGTGCATTAAATAGACGGCTGTGTTAGTGTGTGTTGCACTGGTACGAGTAGATGAGAAACAGCAGTGCTGCTGTAATGGTTAAACGCTCACTCACTGTCCACTCTATCAGACACTCTTACCAAGTTGCTCCACCTTGGAGAGGTAAAGATGAGACAGAAGCTCATCTGTTTCGGCACAGTTTGTCTTGGTCTTCCTCTAGTCCTTCATCAGCGCTCACAGGAGGCTGCCCACCGGACACTGTGGTTGGACTTTTCTCAGTCCAGCAGTGACACTGAGGGGTTTAAACACTCCAGCAGCACTGATGTGTCAGTGCAACACAACTAACGCACCACCACCGTGTCAGTGGTGTGTCACTTCAGTGCTGAGAATGACCCCCACCCCCACCCACATAATACTTACTTACTCTGTGGTGGTCCTGTGGGGTCCTGACCATTGAAGATCAGGGTGAAGGAAGGATAATAAAGTATGCAGAGAAACAAATGGACTACAGTCTGTAATATTTGAACCACAAAGAGCTCCTGTATGGTAAGAGGAGCTGATTAAAATGGGCAGTGAGTGTAGAAACAAGGAGTTGGTCATAATGTTATGGTTGATCTGTGTGTTTTTGTTGTAGTCAGGATGATTCATCAGTCCATTCACAACCACTGAACAATTCTGAACAATTACCCATTTTACACTAAAGGCTCTCAAACAGTTGGAAATTTGAAAAAGTGCTAGACTCCCCAGCTCTGAATTCTGGAGATATTAACGTGGTTCTGCTTTCTGAATTTGTTTAGATTAGACAATTGACAGAATAATGAAAATGTTATGCCAGAATTGTTTAAATAGACTTATTTGTACAAATTTCATTCATTCGCATTCTTTTAACACTTTCCACTCTTGATGGGGTTAAAGATGCTCTTTAAGGTAATGAGATAACGGCTCTCTAATGCACTCAAACACTTGCGCTTGAAGATGTGCTGCGCTCATGCCTGCAGAAGACTGCCATCTATGTATTAGAAAGGGCAAGTGAAGGAGCTTGGTGGTGGGGGTCTTACCAGCCAAGGGAGGTGGGGGGGGGAACACATTGCAGATGAAATGTGAAACAAAGACCACCCTCCCCTCCCTCACTTCATTCCCCTTTCTCTCTGTCTTTCTTCTCACAACCCCCCACTCTCTCTCTCTCTCTCTCTCTCTCTCTCTCTTTCTCTCTCTCTTGCACTCCTCCCCCCTGCGATGACCTTGTTTGTTGTTCAACGGAAGGGGCCGCATTGGGTTAGTGACATCATCTGTGTCAGCCGGCATGTATTTAGCACACACAGAGAGAGAGAGAGAGAGAGAGAGAGAGAGAGAGAGAGAGAGAGAGAGAGAGAGAGAGAGGGTCTGTTAATCGGCTCTTTGTTAGGAGTGTGATTCTGAACTGAAGCTGAAAAACAGTCGCTCTCCTCCTCAACAAAGAGAAAGGAAAGCCCAGAATTAGTGCTATAGAAGGGCTGGAAATCTCCGTCATGCCTGTGGTGTGCAAAGACTGTGCTGGAATGGGATGAACTTGATGTTTTTGATGGATTCCTTTCTGGCTTCAGGTTGAGTTTGTGAATAAAGTAGAGTCCAAGCTTTATTCCGTTCATGTGTCTGAAAACTGTTTTTTGCAGAACAACTACATTTTTGACCACATAGCACTTTGCGTTACAGATTGATAGTAAGTGGGTAATGACATGGTAATATTAGAGTAACAAGTTGTATTTATCCATTCATCAAATGTACATTTTGAAATTGTTACTTAGTAATTAATCAATGGTTGTAGAGGTCACAAGTTGTATATGTATATGCCTATTCCATGCTGTTAATTATAAGATGATACCTTGCTAAAATAATAAAATGGTAAAATAGTGGTAACAAGTTGTGTTTTACCTAAAATTTTATTTGCACATTTTCAAGTCATTAAAAATGAAAAATGAATTGCTGTTATGGTTCTCGGTAGTGCCTACCATGAGTAATTATACTGCAGTAATTTAGTGCAGTTACACACTGAAGAAATACAATGGAAATACAGTGTCAATAAATCCTATAACATTACATTGTGTCTACTTAAAGACATTTAAAGGCATAACAAGAAACACAGTAATCACTTAAAGTCATAGTACTACTCAAAGTACTAAGTAAGTGGGGTAATTCAACCACAAAATAAAAAAGGATTGGGGTGAATTGTTAAGTAGATAAAATGCAATGAATATTGAGCACCTTATTACTATAAAGGTAGCAAAAAAAGATAGTTTAGAGAAATATAAGAATCAGTTTATTATTTATTAAGAACGATGAAATTATACTCATTTTTAGGTGTTAACTTACCCCTACTTCTACAATTAATGATTAATTACTACAATATTGTGCAAAAGTGAAAGTAAAACTAATGCTGTAGCTCCTGTTATAATCACCCCTTTAATTAAGGGATCTGTCTCTGCTGATTGACTTTGTCCTGCTGCTGGTTCTCGCCAGTGTGGTAAGCGTGGAGATCAATATCTCCTGGTCAGACCAAGGTAAAGATTGAGAGACTCTTCCAAAGCATCTGTCACTTTAGAAAGATTTAATATGGACATGCATGCGTGGAGATTCAATACAGCGATTAACAGCAGTCACAACCTTCTTTTTCCAACGTAAGGTGACACCTGACTGGACACTTTCCAAGACGTTTACAAAGATGCAACAGTAATGGCCTGAGCAAACATTGACCGATCGTGATTGCAAATAAAATCACTTGTAATCTACTAAGTCCTACAGAGTCCTCGTGCACATTTAGACCTCAATAGCAGGTCTTTCATCATCATATAATCAGTGTTTTCGGAGGCCTTGCAGGTGACATCCCATATGAATAAAAATAAGCCAAGGCTTATTTCTTATGAGGATGGCGGGTGAAACAAGAAAGCAGTTGTGGCCATCTTCTTGTTCCTACAGCTTACTAAGTTCTTCCCGTGCCTTACTAAATCATGGTCAAGACTTCACTCTCTGTTATTTCCGTCGGATCTGACCAGGTGCATTTCCCCATCCATAAAAAACAGGTAATAAAATGGTTTGCATTTTGATGTGGTCAATACACCTTAGTACCATTTTAATCCTAGGCTTATGAAGCTGGACCAAACAAGATGGTTATGAGAACCATTTTTTCTAACCATCCATTCCTAACATGTCAACATGACCCCAATTCATCACACATGTGGCAGAAAAAACAGCAAAATGTCAGAAAACGTTGGTATCTATGAATCCGTGGATTCAGCTAAACTATGTTAAAAATTTTAGATGGGTCTGGTACACATGGTTAAGTTTAGGTTTGGCTGAGCTTAGATCAACTATCTCATCCAGACCATGACATTCAAACCATGTTGTTTAAACGACCACGTCCAATCCTGTGTTTACATTATGATAGTAAACAGACAACAGCAAACAACAGGATATTCAATGTTATTCAAGGAATGGCGATGGGATATGCTGACACAGCAGTGGCGGCACTACACTAAATGCAGATCTTTCCTGAAAGATGAGTAGAAGTCCAGACGTGCCTGATTATACACAACTACACCCACTGAAGTAAAAACACACAATTAGAAACAGTGTTGTGTGTTTAAAACACTGTCAGGATAAAATAGTGGGTGACACCGTCACCCTACAGAGCCAGCCACACCACAGCTATTCCAGTAATGGCATGGCAACGTATGGCGCTGTCAGTTGACGTCTCAATGCCAGCATAAATACAGTATACACTAGCAGGTGTAGTTAGACTAATATCGGATCCTTCATATGCATGCAAAAATAGTTTGTATTTTTTAGAACTTGTTATAAATTGGATACACCAACAATCAACAGAGGACTGGAAAATGATTAGCAGTACTCAGCAGCAATGTTTTGGTTTGAAAAACGTCAACAACACAAATATCAACAGTTACAGCCATGTGGAAAAAGTTAGGAGATCCATGAAATGTCTTTGAAACATCACTTATAAAACACATTCATTAGAAAAGCAATTTTCTGCTGATGAAAACCCACATTTATTATTGCTTAAATGGTCTAAAATTAGAATCAGGTTGCTGCAAATGTTTAGATCACCATTAAAGAGGATCTTATTGAAACCTCAGACATTAACTTGGTTTGCTCTTGATTGTTGAAGTGAGTGGTATCACCATGGCGAGATCCAAAGAGCTCTCTGTGGTCTTCAGAAAGAAGGGTGTAGATGCAGATCAGTCTGGGAGGGGGTCCTAAGATATCATCCATTCCAATGACCAGAAAATAATGTACAAATGGAGAACATTTAAAACATCTGCCAATATAGCACAGGTCAGGCTGTGCTATCAAATATCAGCTCAAGAAGAGACTGCAAGATGCATCGCCAACAGTCCTAAAATGTCGTCATGAGACCTACCGGTAGCTCTTGCCACAGTTAATGTCAAAGTGCAGCATCTAACATCAGAAAGAGACCAAACATGTTTGACTTTCCTGGGAGGTGTGCAAGGAGGAAACTGTTACTGTAAAAAAAAAAAAACATCAGGGCAAGACAGCATTTGAGCACAAGAACCTCATACCAACTGTGAAGCATGGGGGTGAAACTGTCATGGTGGGGCTGCTTTATTGCAGTAGGGTCTGGGGAGGTCTCCATCATAGAAACCACTATAAAATCTTTATTGTATCAGAGGGGGCTTAAAGAAATTGTAAGACTGCCTGTACAAAGACAGAATTTCACATGGAGAAGTGGGAAAATCTTTTTATCAGTCACTGTCAGTTAAAGGAAACATCTAATTTCAGCCAGAGCAGCAAATACCAACTGTTAGGGTATAGTGTCCTTCATCTCTCAATAGAGTTAAAATGGAGATTAAATGTCCATTTTTTTAAAATATGTAAAAAAAATTCAAAGATGTTCCTGGGGTGTCCTTACTTTTTCACATGGCTGTATATTCTTATCATTTTACTTTATTTAGCTTCAAGATAGATTTACCACAAAAAAAATGTCTCCCGCAATGTAGTGAGCAGCTTTGCCTAAATAATGTTTTGAGTTTTCTTGTCCAAACAATTGTTAAAATCTCATTTGGCCCAAAATCAGTTTTAACACTTGGAAGGTCTGAGAGCTGAAGAGTGCTGACATCTCAACAGGGACATATAATGCTTAGTGTCTGGTGTTATTCCAACACAGTGCTCCGTAAGTTCTGAATGCCTTGAGATGTTCACTAAGTCAGCTTCTCTGAGACTGATGGCAGTGTCAGCAACCCCATGGCACAAGGAACAACTAGATTATAAGAGGAACATTCCTCTATACTTCATTGTAGCCAACGTGTGTGAAAGAAATGACAGATTGCTGTCGAGTGAGCGTGAAAGGGCAATGTGTTAGCAGCCCATCAGGAGATTCGATCTGGGCCTCTGTGTGTGACACAGACCTCCTAACAACTGCAAGTTACAGATCAGTGCTGAGCAGTTTATATATATATATATATATAAATCCAAAATATTAAAACATTTAATTCAGGTTTGAATAGAGTACTAATCACATTATCAACTTTAAAACAAAAAAGCTTGAAATAAATCACTTAAAATGTAATGAATGTAAAATGTCAGTTTGTTTTTTGTATTATAATTAATATGTTTTAATATGTTAATACTTTTAAGAGATGCACTCATATATTATTACCTTAGTATAATTTTAATTATATTTTAGTAGTATTTACTATTTTATATTTAGTACTTTTTTACAAGGGGTACTTTTATTTAATATCACATTTTGATTGTCTGTAGGGGTTTGAATTGAGTTTTTGACAATTGCACACAATCATTAAACATTGTGACATTGACTTAGCATTTATTACTGTCGCCTGTCGGATTTTCTGTCCTTAACCCCTTAAATATCTAGGAACTGTCCAGGCTCCAGTCACTCCTATATCTCCTGCTTTTAGGGCTAGATCTGAAAATTAGAATTCGATTCGAAAAAATTCTAAAGGTCTCCCAATCTTTCAAGCACCATCCTTTGACAGAATTCAGTTAAACTGATAACTTGATGAAGCTGTGGGATGCAGAGCTGCACTATATGAATGTTACATAACTAGACTACTATGTACACTAGAGACTGATTTCCAGCTAATGCTAAAACATCAGTCCTCAGCTCTTCAGGACTGCATACGGGTTAATATGTGCTGTAATGGCAAATCCACTAAAATTTTCAGTTCCACTGTTTTATTTAAAATGTTCACCAAATAAGAGCTGAATAAGGTCATGAAATGATGAGTACATTCATTTTTGATTGTGTGCACATATTTGGCGGACTAGTATGGCTTTAATTTGCACCTCTCTAGCTTTCATTTCTGATCAGCACCTTCAATTAAAACCATGATTAACTGCATCATCATAATAATAAAAATTATAATTAAATAATTAAAATGACATGTTTGATCAGATTTTTTTTAATTACTTAATAATGAATAATTAATTCTTGGAATTTTGTCAAAATTGCTTATTTTCCCAATTTTGTTTTTATCTTTGTTTAAATAACTTCATGTCTCAAGCCAGTCTTAGATTTTTCTACCATGTAAAATGTTTTGTTTAGTTTTTCTTGGTACAGACTGAGTGAGGCTGATGTGTGATTTCAGACAGTTAGGAAGAACAGGGAGAGAGGGAGGACGGGAGGGGGAGAGAGAGAGAGACTCTGTATGTGGTGTGCCGCAGTTGAAGCTTCATGACCAAGCAGTGTCACTGTGATTCACCAATGTTTTTCCTGTGTGTGTAAGTGATTCAGTGCTGGAACTTGAATAACCCACACCTCCACATACTTTGAACCAATGGGTACATTTATTCCATCACTGCAAAACACACTCACACACTCATACATTCATATGCAACAATCTCTTTATTTACGTTTTCCGCTGCATTATGGTTTGCTGTAGCCAAAGACAGTAGAGTGAACCTGTAACCCTGAGCATAACCTCAGTAAGCAAAGGAAAATGTGTTGATGTGCATTTAAAGACTATGAACACACAGTTTCCTCATATATGCAACTAAACAACCTAAATTTGGCTACATCATGTTCATTCCTATACAACTGCCATTAAAGAGCAAAGACGCTAACTGCCCCCCTGTCAGGCAGTTTTGGTCGGAGGTCATGGGAGAGCTATCCAAGATCCTCAGTTTCAGCATCCCACTCTCCCCTACTGTAGCCCTGCTTGGTGACCTCTCCTCTGTATCAATATCAATATCAAAATATCTGCAAACATTCATCCTCATTCCTACAACAATGGCAAAAAAAATTCATTTTACATTTTGAACTGGAAAGACTGAACAAAAATGATCAATAAAGCACTGATTTACTATCTGAACATTCAAATCTGGAAAGACTTACATTTACCATAAAAGATAATATCAATCACTACAACAACATCTGGAATCCATTCATAAAAAATATCAGACCTGATACTGTTAGGTTGTTATGACCCTGTATATGTGCATAAATAAATAAATAAAAAGAAAGACACTACCCAAACAGCATAACGTTTGTGAACACTCTTTTTCTCATAAAGTCTCTGGTAGCAACTAACATCTCTGGTAGTGATGGCAAACCTTGTGTGTGTGCTTCCGGAAAAATAAGCTGATCACTTTCCAGAGAAACATCAAGCCAAAGTGCGGCATAGAGCAGCTAAAGTTATGTCTCAGCTAAGTTGCTTTACTGCACAGTACATTTGCTAAAACTAAGCTAGGATACTGTGTGCAGTGTCAGATTTGTAAGAAAACCTGTCGATTTCGGATAACCATCTACTACTCTACTTCCAACAATGAGAAAGATGTTCCCGCTCATCCATGCGGAACACTTTCAGCTTTGTGATGTATCAGTGTCAATCTTTGCACTGAGGGTCTCACATTTTTCTCAAGCCCCCTCTGATACAATAAAGATTTCATAGTGGTTTCTATGATGGAGAGCTCTCCAGACTCAAACCATGACACCTCCACCTCCATGCTTCACAGCTGGTATGAGGTTCTTGAGTTTAAATGCTGTGTTTGGTTTGGGTCATCTGTTCTTGGGGGGGGTGCAGACTGAACAGACTGAACCTGTAAGGGCTTTGGTGTAACTTAGTTAATGTTCAGCTCTATAGCTGCACTTCACCTTGGACTGACTAGTAATTAGCTGAGGTACTTTAGCACTCGGTGGTGGTGTTGATGACAAGCCACAAGTGTGTGATTTGCAGGGGAGAGTGAGGCCACATCTCTGTGGAAGTCTAAATAAAGAATAATCCTTTGCTCCAGTCTGTCCAACACACCAACCGTATTTGGAAAGAGTTGTAAGAGTCGGATTTAGGTGGAGATGAAAGGGTAAATGTTTAGCAAGTATTAGGCTTGACAGGTACTACACACACACACACACACAAACAGGTTGCTGAGTGGGTCAGGACCTGGCTGTGAGGGGGGTAATCCCACGGATTGGACAATCATGGCACACACATTATCAGTCAAATGACTTGCATGGTGGGTGAGAGAGAGAAAATGAGGAAGACATGAATATTTATGACCATTTTGAATCAAGGAACACCGGTAGGAAAATATAGAGCTTTTGGACAAGGATTCTTACTGGTGCAGTGTGGTGGGCTTTCCCAGCCAGGAAACCAAACACTAGTCTTCCACGGTGAAGGCAATATGGTCATCCACTACACTACACTGACCAGAGACAAACAGAAATGGACCCCGGAATTGGAGAGTGGAAGCCAGAGTAGTTCATTTTTCTTTATTTTCACTTTAGCCTGAAACAGCTGAAACCAAAAAGAGGTGTGTCTCTAAGAATGTGTCTGAGGTGCAGACAGAGACCTGATCTCTGGACTGCGAGGTCATGTCCTCCCCCTGTCTGCTCTGCTGTAAGCTGCAGTCTGAAGGGATTATTCATTACACTGTCTGATTTAATCCACTTCTCCAGCCAGCCTGACCAGCATGTGTGTGTGTGTGTGTGTGTGTGTGTGTGTGTGTGTGTGTGTGTGTGTGTGTGTGCGCACTAAACACTTAATTACAAGTCAAATCACATTCCTCAGCCACTTTCCCCATTAGAGCTTTAACTGTCAACTTTGTAAATATTAAAATTTAATTTCAGTGATCCTAAAATGTCATCTAACCAAGCAATAAATTCTTAACACTGTTTAAACTGAGTGCAAACCTAGAAGAGTTTTCCTGCTGTGTTGGTTTTCCTGAATTTTATTGAAGCTTTTAATTTCTGGCAGAAGCTGGATATTGAATGTGTGAGATTTCTGATTATGGTGATAAAGTTTCTGAAACTAGGAATGACCACAGTAAGCAAGGTGCTTAAAAAATTTCAGGAATGGCTCAAATTTTTGCTGATCAGCTAATGTTTGATATGGAGAGGGGAAGTGATCAGCATGGTTAATCCAAACGATCGAATGGATTTGGTTTTTACTTTTCCTTTTTAACTTGAATTTTTCCCCCAAATTTGGAGGACATGCACATGCCTCCTCCAGTACAGGTGAAGCCATCTACTGCCTCTTTTCGACCTGCGGCCATTGCATGATTGCTGGTCAGCCAGTGCAATTGGAGGAAAGCGGAAACGTGGAGAGAGTGCGCCATCTACCCACCCAGAGAGAGCGTGGCCGATTTTGCTTTCTTGAGCTCTGGCTGCCGATGGTAAACAGCATCACCCAGAATTCGAACCTGTGACCCTCGGATCATAGTGCTAGCACATTACACCACTGAGCCATGGAGGGTTTTCTGACGTGAGAAAATTTGGATGCTTGTTTTGAAGTTTGAGGAGTCTCACAAGCTGATTTCTCATCATCACAACTGGTTTTGCCAAAATCCATTGCATATCTGCCCCATGACAACAATAAATAATGACAGCAAGGCAGCATCTTGTATGGATCAAGACATAGAGGCCAAGCTAGTGGAGCTTTGGCAACATCATTTGTGCCTTTACAGTCTTTTCCTCCTACCCTGACAGACATACATGTAGAAGACATTGGCAAGACATAACTGGTGTCCTTCAGCTGCCTGGGTGTTTTGTTCAGTTGTATTGGTGGGTCGTTGATGCCATCAACACATTCATTGTAAAAGGCATATTTCTCTCTCTCTCTCTCTCTCTCTCTCTCTCTCTCTCTCTCTCTCTCTCTCTCTCACGCCAAAATCACAGTGCATGCCTTGCTTAAGGGGTTGGTTGTCACCAACAGTAAGAATCAGACCAGTGATACAAACACTGTAAGCATAAGCTAAAATACAGCAGGGTGTCCAGATGGCTTTGTCAGAAGACAAATCATTCAAACAATGTTAGGATTTAGTTTGACTAGTACAAAAAGATGTGTATTTACCTGTGACACTTTGCCCAGTAGCTCAGATATCCAGTCACAACAAAGGGAGGGAAAATTCTTACAAAATGCATGAAATTGTGAGGGGCAGTTACTGGTTTGAGGGGTCACTTGATGTCAACATTTTTAAATAATCTTGCTCAACTCAAATCCAGCAGAGTAATCCAACCGACGAGCGACAAGGGCTCAATCAAAACCACAGCCATTCTTTTTGATTGGACACTCAGCAGTACATCTGGATCACACAGCTGAAGTATGAACTGATGAACTAAATAAGTCAACAGCCTTTTAATACTTTTTAAACCATGGTCAGATACACCTTCACACAGTGGTTTTAACAAGTACAGATGCGAGACTGTATATTGTAGAACACGAGAAGCTTTATGGTCTAACAAATAGATCGAGAGATGAAACAGACATTGACTTTATGGTGTTGGCTGCTGTAAGTCTGGAGATCAAAGCACAGCTTGTGAATTTTCAGTCCAGCTCATTAGCATGGACCAGATACACGTCTACGTAGTGCTGAGGTAAATCGTATTAGGTAATATTGCTTCCAATGGAATCTCATATTCATTTGCCTTCCATTTTTGTGTATGAACTGAGGGTATCAGCTGTATAATGTGGATAATGTATGCATAGTGATCAGACAGATAGTAAACTGTGATAGTAAATTGTTGATACTTATGAATTAAGTATATGTAGCTGCACCAAACCATCACTTTATGGACATCATAATAATTCACTAAACGTAGTCACTTGAAGAACACATCTTACAGATACAGCCGCGGCATCCATGTGGTGTGTGAAGATTGACAAACATTTGCAGAACCAAATGTCACTAAAAAAAGCTCCTTTTTTTCTGTCCCTTTTTCTGTTCTCCTTTACTGATGTACTGAATTTGTACTGAAGCATTTGGTACAAACTGTAGGTGTGAACTGAAATTTAACCCCTAGTCCACAGAGTTAACAAGGGATCAGAAAGTCCCTTCCTGAAAATGTACAATAAATGGTTATGGGATTTTTACGCTGCACTAACCATCTCAGAAAATATCATGGTTTTACGTTATGACATTTTACAATTCTTCCTCTTCCTTATTATGACTGTATGACCCTTAAAGGATTCGGTTAAATCACCACTTTTTACTGTAGTTAAAAATTTCTTAAATTGAAGTAAATTAAAAATGTCTCCCCATAAAAATAGATTAAATAAGTCATAAGAAGCAGGATATGAAAAAAGAGCTCTTTAAACTGTTTTGTTATGGGCTGATCATTTCAATTATAGATTATTCTGCAGATGATTATTTTCTCCATTAATTAACTGATTGTTAAAAATAGTATGAAAGTGGTGGGATTCACTGTTCAGTTGCATTTGTTCTTTTTATTTATTTTTTTTTTTCAATATTTTAGTACTACACTGTCCATTATATGATAATCGATTTTAATACCACAGTGTCCCTAAAATCAGTATACCACTGCAACTCTAAATGGTTATGAATATTCTGTCTGATCTCTTTTATTATAGATTGAAAATAAGGGATAAGTCAATGAGGATATGTTAAAATAGTCCCGAAAGATAACAGATGTAATCACTCTATCATCACCTGGATAATTCACAGCCACTGTTAAGATAGTTGAGTCTACAAGGAATGACCTTCATCAAATCTCTGAATGTCTTTATATCTCATTTAGAGCTTGGCAATATATCGCTATTCATATTGATATCCTCCTCTACTCTTTGTTCGTATCTCCCAGCCCTAAATTTCAGCAACTGTACAATGCAAACAGCAAAATTGTTGGAATATCCCTTTAAAACTACATCAAGCAGCATTCCATAATCCCATAATCAGAAAGGGATTTGCCTTATTAATAATACCCTTATTTCCCTCATCTTAAAGGGAGCATCTCAAAACAATGAAATGAGACACAGCCCACTTTATTGTGTCTGGACAGTGTGAAGGTGGATGTCATGTTAGTCAGCAGATTTCATACAGAAGATGCCTCGCCTCTAGCCTTGGCCATTGTCATGCATGCTTTTGACTTATTAACATTCATGACATGCAGGAATTTGCCCATTTACATAAAATTAGTTATGAAGTGAAGGGACAAGTGAGTGTATACGTGTGTGTGTGTGTGTGTGTGTGTGTGTGTGTGTGTGTGTGTGTGTGTGTGTGTGTGTGTGTGCGTGTGTGTGTGTGTGAAAGAGAGACAGCTTAAGCAAAGGGGGGTTTAAAGGAGCTGACAGCATTCCATGACCTGCTTATGATGCGGATTATTTTGGCAGAATTCCTGAAACCTGCTAGTGAAGTGTCACAGTGTGTGAGAGTTAGGTGATGATACAGCCAGTCAGAGAGAGAGGGGGGATGGGGGGAGAGACAAAGTGAGAGAGTGTGAAAATGGGGAGAGACAAAAAGAAAGAGAAACCGGAGGAAATAGAAAGGATGATGTGAGAGAAGGGGTAGAGAGAACCGGGTGATGAGATCTGGAGAAACACAGAGTGAGCAAGTGAGAGAGAGAAAGACAAAGAAATGAGAGAGCGCGAGAGAAAGAGTGAGAGAGAAAATTAGAAAATGGCCCAGATCTATCATGCTGATTAATGGATGTGTACGTGTGTGTGTGTGTGTGTAGTAACCGTTGCTTCATATATCAAAACCTCTCTGTTAATGAGTGTCTTCTGTAATTTCCCCTTTACCTTCATTAACACTCTCTCATTTCCTATGCTCTGTTTTGGTGCTGTCTTCTCTGGACTGTAGAGATTTAAATGCCTTTGATATTTGCATAAAATCATACAATCATTGTCAAAAAAATAGTTGCACCCAGAAGGAATCAACAGAAAGAAGGGTAGGTTTGGCTTCATGAGACATACAGATGATTCAAGTTTTACACTCAGCCATGCATGTAATACAAGCAACGATGGGCCTCATTGGTGTACCTGTCTGAATATATAAGGTTCTTGTGCATGCTTTCCATTCTGACACATGATGTTGTATGTTTTGGAAAAGAGAAAGCAATTCGAGCAGTGGAAAGTCTTGTCAACATATTGTGCATCATTCCATCATGTCCATATGACTACAGCACACTGTTGACAGCAGTGGATAGAAGAAGGCACACACCAGAAACATGAAGGATCTGGGAGATCTACACAAACCACAGAGAACCAACAGATTGTCCAATATTCTGTCCAGAACAGCATTGTCCAACAGTGACCCAAATGATATGATGACTGCCCCTAACACCATGCCAATGTCAGATCATCATGGAGTCACTCAGAATGGCAGTGGGTCATCTTCAGTCCCAATTTTTGTCCTGGAGGAGACACACACAAATCCATGTGTGGAGGCACCATGGTCCCCCTACCAGAAAGTCTGCAGGAACTGAGTGAGAAAATTCAAGCTCCATGGGATGGATTGTCACAGAACACTATTAGGGACCACTGCAACTCTATGCCAAGACATCTGGCATGTTGCCTTTTATCCAACACCATACTGAGAGACACTACATCTGTATGTGTAACTCAATAAATATTGACCATATCAGTGTCATTTTGTGTATCATTTATTTTTCCTGGGAATATTCCTTCCAAATAGCATTACAATCCCACACTTCCTTCTGGGTGCAACTATTTTTTTTACCATGAGTGTATTCAAATTGTTGAATAGACTTATACTACATCAAACATGAGTAAATGTTTTCCATGATATTGGCCCTTTAGTCTTATCTTTGTCACGCAAGCTTGTATGTTGTTTAGATCCTTTAATTATCGAGTATATTAAGGTCTGACCCCTTAAAGCACTGTGTACCCACCTATCCAGACATGAATACACCAACGCTTCTGTCTGTCTGTGTGTGTGTGTGTGTGTGTGTGTGTGTGTGTGTGTGTGTGTGTGTGTGTGTGTGTGTGTGTGTGTGTGTGTGTGTTCTAACAGCAGCTCTCACAGATGGTGTGTTGTGTATAAAGCTGTGCTGGTGTATACTGCATCTGCTGATGTCAGCTCAAAGCAGATAGAGGATGTTCAGCATTTCTGTTCTTCAGCACTGAGAGCTGTTCAGCAGGCTGTGTTCTAGGTCTGGAGTGCCCCTGGCTCCAGCATTGCTTTCACTCAGCCACTAATTCAGGTCTATTTGATTCAGCATCATTCAAATCAATTTAAAAGACTCATTTCAGGGAAAATCAATCTCGTCATTTATTCAAATGAAAGAGGTTTAATGTGGTATGTAAACACTGTTGGAGATTCATCATTTTCATTCTATTCATCCTACAGTAGTTTAGCTTCTAAGTGTTTAAGACGAGACGAACTGTGTTCTGAATGAGGCAAAGTACAGGACAGCCAATCACAACTGAGGTCAAGAGAGACTAAAACTGACTGTCTAATTAAAAGAGACAGCATTGACTCCACAGTAATGGCTTTACTGAATGATAGAACGTTGCTGTAAGGACCTGGTTGCATTCAGCTCCACAAGAACATTGGTGATATCAGCTCTGGTGCAAAACTGCCACTCCAGTCCATGTCATTGTCCAAACGGTGTTATATGGACCTCCATCACTTCCACTGCTTCCCAGCCCAATTCTAGGGGGGTTTACACCCCTCTAGGCGCTGGCCCATGCTTTGCAGTGGGCATGGTAACCTTAAGCTCATGGGAGGGTCCTGGTCTCTTGGAAATGCTTTTCTATGGAGATTAAAGAAGTGATATTTTTAAACATATAATCTTTCAATCCCAATGCCTATAACTTCAGAAGATCCTGTAGCAACTTTGCTTTGGGCTTCAAATAACAGAATAATAATCCTTAGGATGTAATACGCCTGTGATTTTAAAGTCCTTAGTTACACAAGCTATGTATCTTGCTTTAGATCTTTTAATTATGAAGTGTATCAAGTTCTGGACCTTAAGTCACTGTATACCCACCTATCCCAGCATGAATACACCAAAGTTTCGGTATAGAACATAAGGTTTAGTAAACAGCCCTTTACATTAGTTAGTAATTCTACATTTACATAATAGCAGTGGATAAGCAGGCAATGGAAAACTGTTCCATCAAGAATTTATTCATCCAAATTCTGGTCGTCCACTGCAGTGGCTGTTCTTTTTTCAGAAATACCTTTGTCCGCACTTGAGCAGCAACGCCACTGTTTTTCCAGTAATGCTGTTACCATGGCAACATTTACACCGTTGCATGGTACCATTGGTCATGTGCCATTTCTGATTACACCAGTCCTGCCATAAGGCTTGTTAATGGCTTCATGTAAGGGCTTCTTTCAAAAAGGTTTCTTCAAGGGTTCTTTAGTTCTAAAGGCAATGGTTGTATAAAAAAAGCTCAGTCTATATAGAACCTTTTGCTTAAATAGTTATATTCCTAGTTATAAGGTTCTTTGTTCTTGTGGAAAGAACCATCCACCTTTTGTAAAAATCTTCTGTATTGCACAAGCAAGGGTTCCACTATCATTAGTCCAAGGACCTCTATTCAGTATTATATAGAACATTTTTGCTTGGAGCATAATAATAATAATCTATATTATATAAAAATAAAATGGGTTATAAGAAGGCCAGTGAGTGGTGGCTTTTTGATATTAGTCCGTCCTCTCTGTTATATCACTGCTGTTGTAATAAATAGGCAGCTTTATAGATGAAAGGGAAAAAATAGTCTTAAATTAACATGAGCGTATTCACTTCCAGTCATTTGGAGCATTTTTATTGGTTCTAATGAAAAGTTAATCTAATGTAAAGAGTCATGGAAGTGTCTATACAGAAACAATGTATTCCAACATCCTTTCTTTTCTTCTGTCTCTCCCTCTCAGCTCACCACGATCATGTGTGTGTCCAGTCAGAGACTCTCCCCTCCCCCTTTTTACACACACACACACACACTCACACACACATGCTCCTATATGCACATACACCCACTCCATCCCCCCGCAGAGATTACGAGTCAGCAGCTTCCTCTCAACAATGACTGATCACTGCTGCCGACGGCGGTCTTTCTCTGTCTGTCTCTCTCTCTTTCTCTCTGCATGACTCTCCTGCAGTTATCTGCTGGCACCCATATAGCTCTTTCGCTCTCCCTGCTCTTTATTACTGCTGATGTGTGTGTGTGTGTGTAAAAATTATCATGCAAATTGGAAAATATTCCAACTCTCTGCTAGGCTCTGGGGAGAGCTATGTAATTTCTGGAGTTGGCCATAGTGAATTCATAAACAGTACTGAACATTGTAGTCCAATTTTTCTTCTCTGACATCAGCCCCCACTTAACTGACATGCTGTGTTGTACTCTTAACACGTTGTGAAAACATCACATTGCACTCTTATAATACAGGATTAACCAAAATGCATTGTATTATTTTATTTACTTTTATATTATTATATACTTATACTGTTACTACTATATGAAGTGCCAGTCAAATGTTTGGACACGCCTATTCCCTTCAACACTTAAAGGATTACAAAAAGGCTACAAAATGATGTGCCTGTCCAGTCCCGTGAAAACCAAATAGAAATATTTTGTGTATTTACATGAGCAATAGATAATATTTCTATAGATGTTGGGATATTTTTCATTATAAACAAAATAGTCATACAATATATGTAAATAGTATTGGATATATATATAATTTTTAGGTTTCCAAGACTAAGAGCCTGTTTGCAGCCTGCACTTCTGTCTGTAATCTGTGTGTCCAAACTGACAAAGACTGGTACTGAGTGTGTGTGTGTGTGTGTGTGTGTGTGTGTGTGTGTGTGTGTGTGTGTGTGTGTGTGTGTGTGTGTGTGTGTGTGTGTGTCTCACAAAGGGTATTCTGTTTGATTCAAAGACCTCATCACCTTCTTCCAATTGTCCAGTGTCCAATACCTTTTCTCTTTGACCAGTGTGAGGGACGCCATTTTCGTGTCAAGTCCAGCAAGTTGTCTCTTCACTGTTGATGCTGACACTGGTGTTTGATGGGTTCCATTTAGTACAGCTGTCAGTTGACAACCTATGAGGTGTCTTTGTCTCAAACTGCACACTCAAAGATATTTATCTTCTTGCACAGTTGAGATAGAGTATACAGGCCCCGCACTCCCTTTTCTGACACAGCCACTGTGTGCTACTCTCCGAAGGGAGTAGTTAAAAGCATGGTAAGATATTTTCAGTTTCTTTGCGATATCTCGCATTGAGTATCCTTCCTTTCATAGCACAACAAGAGAAAGTCGTTTATTTGTGGCCATTTTGAGCCTGTAAGCAAGCCAACTGCTGATGCTTCAGATACTAAACTTAACCTAGAATGTTGCACCACCCTTTTATGCTCTCTTATTAATAATAACATTTTCAGCTGTGCAACAAAATTGAAAAATAACAAATAACAAATCATTAGCCTAATAACATTTGGAACTTGGACTGGCAGCCATACCAGGAGATTGAGGCAGAAGACTGAGAATTACTGATAATAGGACTACAGTACATGCAAAATAGGCCTCTATCCAGCTGTACATTTTCTCAAATGCATAGAAACATTTGTAGGTAGGAATATTGTATAGAATTCATTAGGACATCAGGCTGTTTGATGTCCATGAAATCCATGAGATGGTTTGTTTGTGGTTTGTGGCTTAGACCCAGGATGGGTCAGCATGAATTAATATATTTTCTTTTGATTTGCTTTAAAGTAATTCAGTATGAGAATAATAGGAACAAAACAAGCTGCCCTTTAGATTAAGTTAAACTGACGAACGGACTAATAGAAATGCTCTTCTCTGGAAAGTGCATTGTGTAGATACAGTGTTTGTGACAATGGCAGTATGTGTCCTCCACTCTATTGAGTTGATTGGAAACATGTGCATAATGGATTTCATACAGTAATTTATATTTTGTGTAGAGGACTCAAAGTGTCAGTACGTCAAGATCACTTCAACCATACCAGAACCATGTTTTATTCAAGAACCTGAAAGCTCTAGTATAGTATCACTGCCAAGAACCACCTCAGCCATTGTTTTGACGTAGTAGAGTTTATTTGAGTAGATTCACTGAAGGTTTTCATTGTGAATGAGTAGCAGAATATGATTTTAGAGCATGGTGGTCTGTCTTGCGTCACCTTCTCTCTGTAAACAATACTGTGAGTAAACAGGGCTCATTGAAAACACATTGTTCCTCTGCATCTGCTGGTTATGTGGAGCAACTGCATTAAGTGGCCTATGCTGGGGACTTTGCGTCACCCGGTTAGAAGACATTGTGCTTTGTGGAATGGGAACAATACTGGTCCAGATCAAAGTTAAGTCATTGTAATGTGCCTCAGTGTGGAGAACACCTAGCAGCGTTGGGGCGTCCAGTCACAGAACAGGGCCAGTGTGTAAGACACAACTCAGCCAGATAGAGAGAGAATTCAAGACCACTTTATTGTCATATCTGCTGTGTGTGTTTGTGTTGTAAATGAAAGAAGGTGATAAAGGACAGAGAGACATCATGAGTGGGAGTAGAAGAAAAGAGAGAAAGTAGAGGGGGAGAGAGAGAGAGAGAGAGAGAGAGAGAGAGAGAGAGAGAGAGAGAAGAAAATAGGTGGAAAGTATAGAGAGATAGACAGAGCAAAAGAGTGGAGGTTGAGGGGTGAAGTTGAGTAGAGTTGAGGTATTTCACATTTTTCCCACGGAATTCCACACTAGAGTGAAATTATGAGCCGGCTCTTTTATGCAGCGTCTCTTTTAATGTGTACACGCACACACACACACACACACACACACAGCTAATAGCTACAGTATGGAAAGAGACTTTTGCTGTCTCAGGCATTTACTTAATTACCAGCATTAGGCTCAAATGGAAGGCTTCCCTCCCTCCCCCACCACCTTCTCTGTCATCCTGGCCAGCATGGCTGCAGCAGAGATAAGCCAGGCTCTTACAGTGCATTTAAGCTGTTCAGACCCTTCACATTTCAGAACTGGAGGGATCCTCAGCCACAAAGAGTTCCATATAGCTTCTTGCTCCCTCCCTGCTGTACCACTTGCACCAGACAGAGGGCGTTGGCTGGTCAGCCAGTCAGTGTTGAACATGCCAGGTGCTGAAACAGTCAGTCACCTGCTGTCCGGCCTCAGCCATCACCGGCCTTTTTATTCCTAGCAGAACATTCGGTGCTGACCCGCTAAAAGATTAACTGGAATTTTGCAGTGTTTGTTATTGGTGATTCGAGCTGTCAGGTTGCCTCTGCACACTCCAAGTGCCCAGAACAATGACATTGCTGATGGTAACACTGACAATCTCCCTTGTGTTTTGTGTGTGTGCAGGTCACTGCCAGGGGCTTCGCTCCATTGTTGCAGTTTGCCTACACGGCCAAGCTACTGCTCAGCCGTGACAACATCCAGGAAGTGATCCGCTGTGCCGACTTCCTGCGTATGCACAACTTGGAGGACTCCTGTTTCCGCTTCCTGGAGGCACAGCTGCGGAATGAGGATGATGGCCCCGTGATCAGCAACAAGGTGGAGCCCGAGCGTAACCACTCGGAGGATGAGGGCATGCAGGCAGAGACGCAGATGGTCAATGTGGCCTGGGATTCCTCACCTCGACCTTGCAACCGCCCAGAATTCCTGGATGGCCGAGCAGACGTGGGCCGGCAGGGCACATCAGACTTGCCCCGCTGCCCCAAGTATAGAAAGTACCAGTGGGCTTGCAGCAAGCACAATGACAGCAATGACAACGAGAGCTCCTCACACACCAGTAGTACCTCAGGTTTCCCAAGCACACTGCTGGGCAGGCAGACTGTGACGCAGATCAAGCAGGAGCCACGCAGCGAGGATGAGCCTGTCCTGTCAGGCAATGAGGGCGACAGCAGGGACAAGGAGGGATCCGTGGCGGACATGGAGTTGGACAGTGGCAAATCACCCACTTGCCTGCGGGCCCTCTTCAAGCGGGGCTTTCCAGACACGCCAGATGCATCCCAGCCGCATCTGACCGGCCAGCTAGCCTGCACCCAGAGCAAGTTGAGCACTCAGGGAGAGCACAAAAAGGACCACAGGCCGGCCTTCCCCAAAGACGCCAAAGATGGCTTCTCCACAGGCCTGTCGCTGAGGTCGGCATCCTGCGACGGCGTCTGTAAGCAAGAGACAGAGTTGGACCGCCGCAGTGTTATCTTCGCGCCTGCCCACTCTTATCCGGGTGGAGGGAACTCACCGCCAGATAAGGAGCTGCCACCCGAGCACTTGTCTAAGGGCTTGTGGGCTGGTGGCAGCCAGTCACTGCCCAGCTCACAGACCGCCTACTCCACACCTTCTGGTGTGGCCCAGGGAGAAGCGACACCAGCACTCCTGCTTTGCCGCCAGAGGCCTAATGCCAGCTGCCCTGTGCCCATCAAGGTGTGCCCACGCTCACCACCTTCAGAGACCCGCACACGCACCTCCAGCTCCTGCTCCTCCTACTCATACGCCGAAGATGGAAGCGGTGGATCACCCTGCAGCCTGCCCCAGTTTGAATTCTCCTCATCACCTTGCTCCAGCGTCAGCCGGTGCCTACCTGCAGACCCACAGGAGTCTGGCACGGGAGCTGATGCGCCGCTCTTTGGTGCTGCCCGGCCTAAAATCAAGTGTGAACGGGCATACGGCACCAACTCTAGTGACGAGTCCGGTTCATTCTCTGAAGGGGACAGCGAGTCTTGTCATGTTCAGGAGCAAGGATCGGAAGTAAGTTACGAACTCATGTTACTATTGTTAATTTGTTACTCATATAATGTTACTACATGATAACATTATATCTTTAGCCTTTATATTATATCTTAAATATTATAATTAATGTTCAATATTTGGTTACATTTGGTTATTAAAACATATAACCTACAATTCATTTGATGAAAGTTGAGTTCAAATATAGTTATTACTACTGTATTGTATTTATTTGTCACCTAAATTGTATAATTAATTAAATGAAATTGAAAGAGGCATCACAGAAAGTAAACAGGAAGGGATACATGCTAATACATACTATTTTAGCGTCATATCTGCGTCACTTACAAAACTCGGACAAAACACACATTGGTTCACTGGTGGTTTTGGATAATAAAGAAATATCTGTGTTTTAGATAAACCCTGGTTCTGACCACCACTTCTGGGCAGTTACCTTCATTTTAACTATATTGAGAGATTTAACTAAAGACATAAAACTGAAGAAATGTCTTTGAAAAAATTTTATTAATAGAAATGTTATTTTCTTGTGAGGAAAATTTAGGAGAACCAATACCCTAACAGCTGGTATTTCCTCCTTTGACTCCTTTGTCAATTAGATGTTTCCTTTAACAGTCTACCCAGTCCTCCATGCAGAATTCTTTCAGCTAGGTGATGGTCTTACATTTTCCTAAAGCCCCCTCTAATACAGTGAAAATAGTAGCATCTATGCTGCACTTTCCCGGCCCTGCTGCAGCAAAGCAGCCGTCCAAAGCACAGTGTCCCCTGCTCTTTGTCTAGGTCTTCTCCAGCAAACTTTAGTCTTGACAGCAAGGGTTTCCTTCTTGCCCACCTCCCATGAAAATCAAACCTGTTTGGTCATGTTCTGATGGTAGATGTTGCACTTTGACATCAGCTGTGGCAACAGCTTCCTGTAGGTCCCATGATGACATTTTAGGATAGTCTGAGACTTGTATAGGCATCTCCTGGTCTGCTCTTGGGCTGAACTTGCTAGGATAGCCTGACTTGGCCATATTGGCTTTTAAGGTTTAAATTAAATGTTCTCTACTTGTAAATAGTTTTCTGGACTATGGAACGGCTGATTTCTAATTACTATGGGATCTTTTTAAATCCCTTCCCAGACACATCAGCATCTACAACCTTCTTTCTGAAGGCCTGGGAAAGCTCTTTGGATCTCTCACCTTGGTGATAACACTTGCTTCAACAATCACTAATATCTGAGGTTTAAATAAGACAGCTTCCTCCAAAGTCCTCTCTAACATGGTCTAACCACTTTCAGCCGATGTGCTGCATCTGATTCTAGTTTTACCCATTTAAGTAGTAAATGTAGGAGTGTCCTCATTTTTTAATCACAAGAAAATTGCATTTCTGTTTTTTTCTTTGTTATAATTATAAGTATTGTTATGACATTTCAGTTGTATGTGTTTAGTTCTTTCACCTCAATCTCTTAATATAGTTAAAATAAAGATCAAATGTCCATAATGAGAAAAAAATGTTTTCAAGGGGTGTCCTATTTTTTTCACATGACTCTATATACATCCCAAATTTTGACAGCTTGGTGGAATTCCCCTTTAAGCTATTGGAGCACAATGGAGGTCAGTCACAAGCATTTTAATACATCCACTTGAGCCCTTTTTATCTAGAAAATCCTCATTACCTCCAGCAGTCAGACTGTGTGTCTCAGTCCTGCTGTACAGAACGATTGAGCAATGAATTGCCTTGTGGTAATTTACGACATGGCAATGAACATAATAATGATCACTGTGCCTGCACAGGGCTCCGGCTCAGATGTGATTTATGGTGATATCATTGCGTGTCCATGTGCTGCTTGATATTTATCTGCAGTGTGAGGGGCAAGTCATGTGATAAGGTAATGGAGCATGGGAGTGAACTCGCTCAGCAATAGTGTAGCCTGGTCATGTGACTGAGTCATGCCGAGTTGCTGGCTGAATGAAGCCGCACTCACGTTGCCTACACGCGGCATCCTTAATAAGGGGGCGATGGCAAACGGAGCTCTGTGATTGGCTGAGGCACAGCCAGGCTTCATCCTCTATACTAAGGGCCAGGGGTCGTCACAGTGAGATGAAGAGAGGAGGTCTCTCACAGTAAGCACTGAGAGTCATACCCCTTCAGTCCTTTATTGTCTATATTTAGATTTGGTCACTGAAACATCCATTGTGGTACCTGTGCACCTCTGCCTGTTTGTCCGCGTAGTGAGGGCATCGGTAATCTGGAGATTAAACCGTACGCTTGTTTACTTGTCTGAATGTGTGGGTGTGTGTATGAGTAGATGCAGGATTATGAATCATGCATAAACATCTCTGATACCTGCTGCATGTGGAGCAATGAAGTCATTTCCACCTGGTACAAAAGATCAGTAACGACTGACAACATATTGATATTCATTGATTTCTTGATTCTTTGATATTCAACATTTCTGCCACTTCAATTTGCATCAGATTCACAGTCATTTGATTTATTATCTAAAACCACCAGTGAACCTATATGTCTTCTGAGTGTTATCCTAGTGTTGGAAACTATTTACTGTGCAACACCCTGTATGTATTCATTCACCAGACATCCACATGCATTAAAAAAAGAAAGAAAAAAAATAGGGCAAAACTGTCTAGCAGAGATTTTGTACAACAGTGTCTCAGGCATCATTCAACATATCTGTAAGCATTACACAGCCATGTGGCCATTATACACATTTGTGTATAAAACTGATGGGGGGTCTGGGCTTCTATAATTGTTTACTTTAAAATGATTAGTTGCAACACTGTTTTAAATGTAACCTTATGGTGTGGAGGATGTACTGTAGTCTGATATGCTCCAGAATTATGCTCCTGAATGGCGCAAACTAGTTATGGGAACATAAAAGACCAAAGTAAACCAGTCAAACTGCATAACAAATGTTAGTATGTCTGTTTGTTGTTTGTTAGCACTAGTGGTGACCTAGTAGCAGATCTCTCTCTCTCTCTCTCTCTCTCTCTCTCTCGTCATCTTTATATCTGTCTCTCTCTCTCGTGCTTTGCTGACATGGATGGACAAACCAATCCTCTCATTCTGCAGTAATCCACCTGGCCAGACAGACTCTGGTTCTGTGCTGTTTACTGTGAGGAGATCAGCACATACCACACACACACACACACACACACACACACACACACACACACACACACAGAAGAATAGGGATTTACCCTCTTGTGTTAGCATTTCTGATGAATAAGCAGCATGTCCAGTGAGGTCTGTGGTTTTGGTTCTCTGTACTGAGGTATGCAGGTTGACTGAGAAGCCAGAGGCCCAGATGACTGGTCAGACCCTTCCACATGAGAGGAGACAGGACAGGGATGTGTTTGTGCAGTTGGACTGCTGTCTGTGATGTGTTTCTGTGAAAGGAAAGGAGAGCAGATCAAAACAAGAGTGGGTGCTTTCACCTCAAGCAGCGTGTGGGGGACAAACTGGCATGTTGCCATAGCAACGGGAGCCACAGAGATGAGGCAGCTAGTTTTGGCCATTTGAGTCACAGGAGGGAAAATAATGACCAGTAATACCATAACAATATAAAGAAGCACACACACACACACACGGACTGAATAAGCATTAATGGCGCTTGTTTGTACAGAAAGAAATACTGTGAACTTGTTTATTCATACATCTCAATTCCATTCAATTCAGTTCAAATATTATTTATATAGTGCTTTTTACAAAGCAGCTTTAAAGAGTTCCAGGTCTAAACCTTTAGAGCAAGCCAAAATGGTAATGACAATGGTAAGGAAAAGCTGTCCTAGAAAATTCAGCCCAAGATTTGACTGCAAGATGTGTAAAAAAGGCTCCAACAATCCTAAATGTCATCACAAGACCTACAGGTAGCATTTACCACAGTTGATGTCAAATTCTACCAGTCATCTACCATCACAAAGAGACCAAACACATTTTCATGGGAGGTGTACAAGGAGAAAACCTTGTCTGAACAAGGAGTGACACTGAAACATCACATAACTGAAAGAATACCACATGGAATTGTGGGAAAATCTTTCTTCCAGTCGATGTCAGAGACTGGTAGATGATTATAGGAAACATCTAACTAACATTTGTCAGCTAGAGGAGGAAACACCAGCAATTAGGGCATAGGGTGTCCTTACTTTTTCCTCACAAAGAAATTGTATTTCTATTAATTCAGTTTTATGTGTTTATCTGTGTTCACGTATTTATCATCTCTCAATGTAGTTAAAATGAAGATCAAATGTTAAAATGTTTTCAAAATGATGTCCTGGTTTTCTGTGTTTATTAAATTGGAGACAAATACATGGCCCCACACACACACACACACACACGCACACAGACTCAGTTCACAAAATAAGTAGCCTGAAGCCAGATCCTCTAGTTCTCTAATTCGTTTAGACTTTATCAGATCATAGCAGAAATATATCTGGTCTCAGTTTATTCTGAGGTGTAAAATAAAGCACCAGTGCTAAACTATCGGCCTCCGCTCTTGGGCCTCCTGTGCTGTGAGAGCCTGACCACTGAAATGAATGGCCAGACTAATCCACTCCTGTGATCATCTGAGCTGCCTGGATTCTTGCACATCATCCTGACCTGTCGTACTCTCTCTCTCGCTCCATCACAACCATTAGGCCACATTACCTACATTACGAAGGGCTTATCTAATTAGCCTTAATAAAGAGACTGGGAGCCCAGCTAGCCCTTAGCTGCAGCGTGTTAGAAAATGCTAGCTCACGCTCCCTGGAGGGGATTTTCTGTTTTTTTTGTTTTTTGGTTTTTTTTCTCTGTGTGACTGCTGCTATTTTTAAATCTCTCTCTCTCTCTCTCTCTCTCTCTCTCTTTTTCTCTCTCTGTCTCTGTCTCTGTGTCTGTCTCTCTCTGTCTCTCTCTGTCTCTCTGTCTCTCTGTCTCTGTCCCCAGTGAGCTAACTACACAAACAAATACCACAACCAGTGAAGAGCACTCATAGTGCCTCTGTGTGTTTACATAGCAAATGGCAGGAAAGATAGAGAGAAATAGCCAGAGAGAGAGAGAGAGAGAGAGAGAGAGAGAGAGAGAGAGAGAGAGAGAGATGTGTAAAATTAGCTGCAGTATACCACAATGGAAACAATGAATTTAATAGGGGAAGGAAGTTGTTAAAGTGTAGGTTGATCGGACTGCTGGCCATAGCTGGTTGAGGTGCTGGACAATGGCCAGGAATTCACTCAGCCCCCTACCTCACTATTCTGGGAGACCACATGTACATGGCTTGCGCCAGACCACTTACTCTACACCACTTCAAATACAGGGGACAATCCTTTACGTTTCTGAGCTGAGATCACACTGCAGAGCAAATTACACCCAGTACCTACTGTATTGGGACACCTGCTCATTCACTGTGTCTTCTGAAATCAAGGGTATTTAAATAAAAGAGTTTTCAAACTTTTTTTCTGTTATTCTCTACTGTTCAAGGAAGGCTTTTTTATTAGATTTTGGAACATTGTTGTGAGGATTTGATTGTAGTCAGAGGTCAGAAGTTTGGATGAGCATCATCCCACCTCAGCCCCAAGTCCTCAATTCATGTCAAAAGTACTGAATGTTTCACCATGATTCCAGAGAAGGCTGTGGGGCTTAATACCTCTCTAGCAAGATCTCAAGATCTCTTTCTTCAGAAGGAGAAATTCTTCTTCCTCTGTACTGTATTTCTGTTTATCTGCATCCGTTCTAACGGGGTTTGGTGTTTCTATTCTATACTATCTATCTATCGATCTATCTTTTATTTATTTATTTATTTATTTTCAGCATATCCTGGACATTGTTGATTGTTGATTGGTCATTGTTTAAGAACATTAACCAAAGAACACTATATCATCACAGACAGTGAAATTAGTCCTCTTTAATTAGAAGAAGTGCAGCTAATTTAGGTTATATATCAATGTACTAAGTATGCCATAGTATAAACAATTTGCTGATAATTTCTTTGTGTCAAATTATTGTTATAAATATTTTGTGTTGTGAAAATACCATTAAATATTGTGATATAACATTTTTACTGTATCACCCTCCCCTACTTTATGGGTTCTTCACCAAAACAGTCATTCTGGATAGAAGCAGGGCAACTCAAAGAACCATTTGAAAACTTAAATCACCCTTGTTAATGATTCTTTAAAATAGCAGGTTCCACTATTGTTCTGGTTGGAAATCATTTTTTCAGCAATATGGAAAGCACTTCATATCTCTGCATTGCTGAACACACCACCTTAAATTCCACTGATTCAATTTCAGCATAATTTAATAGATATGGTACACTGTGTCATTTAGAGTGGTGTGGTGTAAACCACTGGGCTGTTACTATGACACAGTTACTAACCTCAGGGCAGGGCTACACAAAACTACACAAGCACTGTGGAAATGACTTAAAATGACCCACCCTGGCTGAACCCAGCAGCTGAGTGAGGAAGTTATGAGTTTAACTCTATATATGATCAGATTTTATGGTACATATGGGACATTTAGGTCAGATTAGTTACAGTGCATCCAGAAAGTATTCACAGTGCTTCACTTTTGGCACATTTTGTTATGTTACAGCCTTATTTCAAAAGGGATTCAATTCATTTTTCCCCTCGAAAGTCTACACACAATACCCCACAATGACAAAGTGAGAAAAGTTCATTTGAAATGTATAAAAAAAATAAAACACAAAACATAAACACTTTTGCTCAATACTTTGTTGAAGCACCTTTTGGCAGCAATTACAGCCTCAAGTCTTTTTGAGTATGATGTTACAAGCTTAGCACACCTATATTCGGATGTTTCCGTTCGTCTTTGCAGAGCCTCCAAGCTTCATCAGATTGAATGGGGAGCATCAGCGCACAGGCATTTTTAGATATTTCCAGAGATGTTCTGGAAGTCTGGGCTCTGGCTGGCCCACAGGACAGTCACAGAGTTGCCTTGAAGTTGTCCCAGAGTTATTGTTGCAATTTTGGAAGATTAACCTTCATTAAGCTTCCAGTCCATAGGTCCAGAGTGCTCTGGAGCAGGTTATCATCAAGGATGTTTCAATACATCACTGCAGTCATCTTTCCCTCAACCCTGACTTGTCTCTCAGTTACTGCTGCTGAAAAAAACATGATGCTACCACCACCATGTTTCACTGTAGGAATGGTATTGGCTAGGTGATGATCAGTGCCTGGTTTTCTCCTTTTTGCATGGGCTGTCATGTGCCTTTAACTGAAGAGTGGCTTCCGTCTTCCCTGATTGGTGGAGTGCTGCAGAACTGGTTGTCCTTCTGTCAGAGTGACCATTGGGTTCTTGGTCACCTCCCTGACTTAGGCCCTTCTACCACGATCACTCAGTTTGGCCCAAAAGCCAGCTCTAGGGACAGTCCTGGTGGTTACAACCTTCTTCAACTTGATGGAAGAAGGTTGGATGATGGAGGCCAGTATGCATTGGGACCTTCAATGCAGCAGAAATATTTTGTACCCTTCCCTAATCTGTGTCTCGATACAATCTGGTTTTGGAGGTATACAGACAATTCCCTAGACTTCAATGGCCTAGTTTGTGCTCTGACAACTACTTTATATATTATATAATGAGACATTATATAAACAGGTGTGTGCCTTTCCAAATCATGTCCAATCAACTGAATTTACCACAGGCGTTCAATCAAGCTATAGAAACATCTGAACAAGATGCACCTGAGCTCAATTTTGAGTGTCACGGCAAAGGCTGTGAATACTCACGTACATGTTATTTTTTGTGTTTCTATTTTTAAAAAATGTGTGGAAAAAAGTCTCACTGTCATCGTGAGGTATTGTATGTAGAATTTTGAGGCGAAAAATGAATTGAATCCATTTTGGAATAAGGCTGTAACATAACAAAATGGCAAAAAGTGAAGTGCTGTGAATACATTCCAGACGAATTGTATATAGATTAGTATTGAGGTGCGGACCCCTGGTTGTACCCAGGTTGCGAACAGTATTGATCTGACCATGTGGGTGCAATCAGACAACCTTCTCTCTTCCTTTTACTTTCTCTCACTCTGCAGCATCACTGTGTGAAATAATTTAACCCTTTAGGTTAAGGAAGTGAGCAGTGAGGTGGTTCTGGCTGCGAACGCTTTATGTTATTCTCGCTATGAGCCAGCTGTGGTCTGCTTATTATTGTGTGGTACTTCTTTGGTGATGTTACAAAACCGCACAATGCACATGCTGCTCTGAGCAAGGTTTTTCATCTGCAGATCTCTGTTTCGGCTCGCCCTGATATAGCTCAACCTCACCCCTTATGGCTAGTTTCGAAGTGTAGAGCTGGTTTCGAGGAAGTCCCAAAAGCTGTTGGGTATTTGCAAGCCAGTGCAGCCACTTAGCGTTGGTTTTCCGATTGCAGAATAAAGGCAGATTCCACTGATTTTTAATAAAAACTGTACATATTTCACTCGGTTAAGTTCAGAATGGAATCAGTGCCATTCTGTGAGGCTTGATGTGTGGAGAAACCAGGCTGGATTTCATTACAGTAGTGATGAATGGAGGCAGGGTTTGTCCAACCCAAATATATCGTAAACCACCTGCATACCTAAATGTTCTGCATTTTTTAGGTAATGGCCAGGACAGTTTCTAAGACCATTCATTTAATAACAGTTTTTGGGGGAACTAAATTCTTCAGACATCACTTAAACAAGCATAATTTTATTTTTAATTAAACTAAAGTCAGTGTTTATAACAATATAGACAAAAGTATTGGGATATCTGCTTGTTTCATGAATTCAGAAATCAAGGGTATTAAGAAGAGTTCCTCCTGCTTTTGTTGGAGTAACTGTCTCTACTGTCCAGGAAAGGCTTTCTACTACATTTTGAAGAACTGATTGCAGGATATTGGATGGTCGTCACCTCACCTCATCCCCAACTCCCCAATAATCCCAAAAGTATTGGATGTGCTTTATACCCCTGCCAATATGTTCTTGTTTATCTGCCCTAGTATCATACAATCGGCAGTACTTCTGTACAGGGTCTAGACAAGATGTAGACAACCGATGGGTGCAACTTATGGTAGCAGAATGCATTCATTATAAGGGGTATCCACAAACATTTTTTTATATATATATATGTATAGAACCATGACAATTCAAAGAACCAACATATGTAAATGGTTATTTACCTGGTAAATTGTTCTCTGGGATGAAGAACTTCTTGTTTATGTTGTTAGTGAACAATTTAAAAAAATGGTTCTGTATATCACCAAATACAACACCTTCAAAAAAGTGGTCATTCAATGGTTCCTAAGTAATGGCGGTGGTTCCATTGAGAACAATAACAAGTCAAAGACCCATTGAATGGTTAATTAATGAATCCTGTACACAGAAAACCTCTTATTGATGATTTTGAAACATTGTTCTATATATCACACCTAAAAGAATCATATTTCCCTTTTTTGTGTCTATAACCACCTTAAACCTCTATAAAAGCAAGACTTTTTAAGGGTTCATTAGTGAAACATAGTGGTTCTCTATAGCACTCTTGCAGTCCCCCTGCCCTGCACACTTTTATGAATTCCCTACCTTACGACACCCCCTACAACTCTGAAAGGGCATGTTAATTAGCTGCAATAGGGGTGTTAGGAGCAGGGAAATCTGTAAAATGTGCATGGCAGGGGGGGACCTCTAGGACCAGGGTTGGGAAACACTGCTCTAAATAAACATATCTCAAAGTGCCATCTGAATGTTTCAATGGTACTGCAAAGACAACCTTTTTTAGAAGACTATCAATAGAATTTTTCCAAAAGGAAGTAAGTAAAGGCACGTTTTTTAGGGTGTGACATGGATCCCTATTTATGTTTTAGGGCACTGATGAGTATGTCAGACATTTTCAATTTGAGGGCACCATAATATCCCACCCACAATGCACTGGTAATTTATATTAAACATTGTAGGTCACTATATCAGCTGAAAATGGACCAGAATGCAACTGTGAGTCTCGTAACTAAGCAGCCCAGAGGAACAAATGGAGCTGATGGCGTTTAATCATATAGCTGCTCGGCCAGTGATAGTTAAAAGCCATGGACGCTGTGAAGGTCAGATGTTTTCCCATGTAACATTTGTTCATTATTGGGAGGCTTATTGTTGTAAGCAACATAATCAAGGATTATTTCATGAACAGCACAGAGCATTACTAACTTTAATTCAGAATTCATTTGCTTAAACATTGCTCACATTTATTTCTATGACTTGAGCAGACATGTGGTGCTGATGAAGTGTATGAATTCATCTGTTTCTTCATTACTTAGTAAACTAAATAATCTATCCCAATGTAGTGCAATACTAATGAGGGAATAGGGATCCATTTCAGCCACAGCTTTAAAATCGCGGTGTATAACCACCTCAACTGGCTGTACTGCTGGATTTAGCTCAGAACAGAGTTGAAGAATCAAATCGTCTGCTTTCTTCATTTTGAAAAAATGTCATGTTATCAAGACATACTCTAAAAATACTCACCCAGGGCCTCGGCTGCCTGCGACAACATGCTTGCAGGATTTGGACAATACATCACAAACATGCTCACACACACAAACTCGCGCTCAGCATAGACATTTTGATCCCATAGGGGTGAGAGCCCTGTGGTGACCAAAGACAGGCCTATCATTCTGTGTGTGTGTGTGTGTGTGTGTGTGTGTGTGTGTGTGTGTGTGTGTGTGTGTGTGTGTGTGTGTGTGTGTGTGTGTGTGTGTGTTCAGATATAGCTCTGCCATTAGTCAGACACCGTGGAGAGCTCACGTAAGAGCAGGAGAAAGAGAAGAGGTTTGAAAAGGAGCTTCAGGGATATGGAGAGGAAACGCCAGCAGCCCCTCTTTTGCCCTTATCTGTGTCACAGAGAGCCTCATTATGGAAGACTTGTGGCCAGTAGACGGCTACAGCCTGAACTGTGAAGCCACATGAAACAGAATTGTAATGGCGAGTGAACAGGTCATCTATTATAGAAGCCCTGGGTGAACATCTCTGCAGGGACTTCACTAGGATTCCAATCTACAGCTGCTCCAGACAGGTGGGCTGAGTCCAGTGCTGACCTTTTGAGACTTGGCCCACACTGATAAAGGGGAATTCCTCCAATGTTTCAAAATTTCCACTTAATTAAATGAGATGTAAATGTATTCAGAGTGGTTTGGTGTGATATGCTCTTTTCTTGTGAAACCTAATGAGTCACAATTGTTGAATGTGGGGGTGAATAGATTTACCTCTAAAAGACTTGGGTCTACAATACAGTATATTTGTTAATGCAGAGGTCATCATGGAATATTCTCAGTACTTTGATTCGCTCAGTGGTCTAATATGCTAGCATTATCAGAGATTGCAGGTTCAAATCCAGGTAGCCGGCAAGCAGTACCCGCTGCTAGCCATTGGCAAGCTTGCCATGCTCTCTCTGGGAAGATGTGATCACACCTAGTGTGATGCTAGCCAGCACAGGTGTCTGTAAGCTGTTATATCAGAGCTGGGGTCCAGCCCTCTCCTCTAACGCATTGGCTGCCCAGTAGCATGTGGAGGAGGAGGCCTCTGTTTGTGTTCACCCTGCTAGTGTTGCCACTTCCAAATTGGGGCAGAAAATAGAGATACAATTATGAAAAAATCATTGAATATGTGAACCACTTTGTAGATTTCATTGGCTTCATTCTTCTTTTCCAGTCATGGCAGACTGGTGGTGTCTATCCCCTTGACCTTTGACCTCTCTGACCCTGTGCCCTATTCCTTGAATCTGTCAGTACTCATGATCCTCCAGCTTTAAAACAGAGACATAGAGAGAGAGAGAGAGAGAGAGAGAGAGAGAGAGAGAGAGAGAGAGAGAGAGTCGGGCCAGTGCTCCAAGTAACAGATGAGACCTACTTTTGAGTCCAGACCCACTTCCAGAGCAGTGATCCACTGAGAGAGAGAGAGTGTGTGTGTGTGTGTGTGTGTGTGTGTGTGTGTGTGTGTGTGTGTGTGTGTGTGTGTGTGTGTGTGTGTGTGTGTACTGAGGGGAGAAATCCTGAGCAGGTTTGAATTTATGGGCACTGCCGGTGTTCACTCTGTCATCACCACCTTGTTGCCAGACTACTTCTAAATATAGTCGTCCCTTCGACACCGTGCCCCAGTCCCTCTATTCTCATCCCTCCATCTCTCTCTCCATCAGTCTCGCCAGAGGGCTTATGTCACAAAGCAAAGGAGGTCCCCTACCTTTTCCTGCAGACTGTCATTAGGGCTTTGCACATGTTTTCCATCCTTATTTCGGTCTGCAGTTTAAGACACACATTTAAAAGACCCAAATCTTCTTCAGGCATTCTAACACCAGATTCCTGCAAATAGATATGGAGAAGTCAAATTTTGAAAATTAGAAAGGGTTCACAAACTTTCAAGTATATTTAACCCGTTAAACTCCCCAGGAGAAGAAGAACAAGGAACAATGCTTTTGCATTGATTTGCATGCATTTACCAATTAATCCTTACACTTAACAATATTGAATGATGCCATTTAAATGGTTTAAAGGCATTTTAAAGGTTCTTCACTCTCCAGACATCCATTACAAAAATGATTCTTTATAGAACCAAAATTGATTCTTCTAAGGCATCGACTGAAGAACCATTTGTAGTACCTTATTTTTAAGATAGAAATAATGAAAGCAGTAAAGGTCACAGAGCATAAAGGATTAAGTAATAAAAATATTTTTAAATGGTATTTAATCATTTTAATATAATAATGCATCCTATATGTATTATATGCTACAGTATATGTACTCCTATATATACTCCTCTGTATTACGTACAGTATTAGATAAAATATCTAATAATAAATTTGAAATGTCTATATTTATGCACTTTCATGGAATATAAAATACATAATAAATGAAAAATTTTTAGCATAGAATCAGAATAATTCAGAACAAAAAACATTTTGAACACACACACATATCAGAATCAGTTTTATTGGCACAATGACTTTTTTATGTATATAATAATTATACTTCCTGTTAATCGGTAATAACAATAAATACATTATATGTGATAATATCATGTCCTGTATGCCATACATGCATATATATTGAAGGGCCACACACACGCATACATGCACAAGGAACCTGATCCTGTACCATTTGGACTCCACTCTCGTCACCCTGACTTGTCTCTGGGCTTGGCCCATGTGATTGGGTGCTTGGCCCCCTGTTGCTCTCGCCGGCTCTGTGGCCCATTCCTTATTAATGAGGCTCCACGCCGCTCTGAGCTCCAGTCTGCCAGCTCCTCTCTGAAGTGTGTGTCTGAGGGAGAGAGTCTCTGAGCTTTGATCTCCCTGCCTTCAGCTGTTCACAGTCAAAAGCGCTGATCCGGGATCAGTTTTGTAGCTTCACGAGTTCGGTTAAGTGGACGTGAAGGAGGGGTTTGGGGGGCTGATTATAGATCAGTGTGACTTATGCTTCTCCCCAAGGCAATTAAATACCTCCCCTACTGATAACAGTCTGCTTGACTGGCTTACACACACGATGCAGTCAGGGAGCTGAGCCTGAAACAGTCGAAACTCTTCTCATGTTATGTGAACCTACTGGCAAAAACCATTAGTTGTAAAGGAGTGACCAGTTTTCCTACAGTCAGTGAAGGATTTGGGTCTTCAAAGCTGGACGTTCCCAGTTTAACCCTAAAATCAGCAGTTTTTCAGGCAGTGGTGCCTCAGTGCTTAGAGTACTGGTTAGAGTACTGACAGGGTTGTAGGTTTACCCAGGTCTGCTAAACTGATACTTTTGGGCCCTTGAGCACAACCCTTAACCTCTCAGCTCCAGGGTTGCAGTATCTTAGCTGCCACTGAGCTCTGATCCCAGCTTTCGAAACTGGCATAAGAGAAGAATTCTTTTGTACTGATGTCTCAACTTGCAATCCTTATCACCTTTTTTTTAATGTTTTTTCTACATTTTATATAAAATATATCATTTTCTTATAGTATGAATTTGATGGAAATGTTTTTTTCCTCATGAAATAGAAAAGATAAGCGTATTTCCATGTTCTGTCATTTTATAAAAATAAAAATCAGGCATGCAGATGCAAACCTGCAGTGCTGCTGGAGTGCTTAAACAGTGATGAAACAATAGATTCAGTTCTAAAATTTAACTAAAATTTTGACTTCTTGGTGAACTGTTGGCACATTTGACCCTTAGAGACTGTTGTCAGTGTCAGCCTCTATACTGTAGTGAACAGACTTGCTGTGATCCTGGATCAGCCCTCTTATTTTGACACGTTTGACACAAACCACTGAGATCTTTCACTCCACTCAGGTGTGTGTGGGGGCTGTTCTGTCACTTTGTTCTTTAGAAAGGGAAGACGGCAGGAGGCATGCCTCGAGAGAGCGCTCATCACTGCAGAGAGAGTCAGAGATCCATTTCCATCCTGTTATATTTTATTCCTTACTGGGGCTGAGTTCCTGAGCTGTAGCTGAGGGGGAAAGAAGTGTCATCGCTCTCTCTCTCTCTCTCTCTCTCTCTCTTTCTCTCTTTCCCTTTCCCTTTTTCTCCAGCCATTTGCTCTTTCCCCTCACCCTGCAGCTCTTTCTCTCTCTCTGTGGACTGTGTGAGTGTGTAGATACTGGTGGGGTATCAGTGTGTGATGTTCTTATCAGAACAGCTGCCAAAACCGGAGGCAAACCGACAACAGCAGCAAAAACAGCAGCGATAAAAAACAAAATGCCAAGCAAGTGTGTGTGTGTGTGTGTGTGTGTGTGTCTGCATATGTACCTATGTGTGTTTGGGGGATGTTTTTTATTTACTACACTACGTGTGTCCGAAAACACCTATGGACCCAGACAGACTTTTGTTATGTTGTTTACCTGTGTGTGTGTGTGTGTGTGTGTGTGTGTGTGTGTGTGTGTGTGTGTGTGTGTGTGTGTGTGTGTGTGTGTGGTCAGTCAGGACGTGCTGACAGTATCTCATGAAGCACTCGGATTTGCATACTCATCCCTTGCAACTCTAATCTCTGGACAGAAGGAGGAATGGAGGAGTAATGGGGTGAGGCAGCTGCTGTCTCTCCTCTCCTGTTACTCGCCCCTCTCTGCCTCAGCCACACTGACAGATGGAGGGAATGTTTTCTTGCTTTCCCTTTGTCATCTCTCTCTCTCTCTCTCTCTCTCTCTTTCAAACACATGCACACACACATACACACGCAGACACACACACACACACACACAAACACATACACACACACACACACACACACACACACACACACACACACACACACACACACACACACACACACACACACATTACCTGTGCAGGAATGAGAAGAATAGGTTCTGATAGCTGGGCCTCTCTTTGTCACAAAGTTTGTAGTTTATTGTAGTGTAATGCTGCTTCCACCTAGTGGTGAAGAAATTAACTGCAGCATGTTTGATTCTGATTCAGTTACAGTGTACCCTGCAATCCTTACAGCGCTGTAGTGGTACACAATGATGTACTCACAGACTCATATCAGTAGGTAGATCATTGTTTATGGACTGTGCTAAATTTGGAAACGCTGATTAGGTGTTGTTTGTGCTGAAGTCAAGTTGGATCTAGTCCTATTTTCTACGTTTTATAAATGTAGAAGGCAGATCCAGGACAAATATGATACACTATGTAAGCAAAAGTACTGGGACACCTGCTCATTTGCTGTTTCTTTCAACAGTGTGAACAAAGGTATTTAAAAGAATTTATCTTGCTTTTTTTGGACTGTCTCCATCGTCCAGGAAAGGTCGTCATCCCCAACTCCTGAACTCATCCCAATAAATGAAGCACCATCATTCCTGAGAACACACAGCTCAGTGCTGGGGGGCTTTACCCTTCTAGCCCAATGTTTATCTACTGAGAGTCCAGCTCTATTGGTGATACTCTACAGGCACTAGACTGGCTGTGTGTGTGTGTAAGCAATGGGTGCAACTTTATTAGATGGGGTGTCCCCAGTCATTTGGACATATAGTGTATATTGAACCATGACAACATCAAGAACCAGTACACACAACTGTTGCTTTGCTTGGTTAAATGGTTCTTCTTTGTAACAATGAAGTTATGTCTAATTGAAACTACAGTCCACTGTAGTCCATATGTTTCTCTGCATACTATGTTAGGCTCCTTTCACCCTGTTCTTCAGTGGTCAGGACCCTACAGGACCACCACAGAACAGGTATTATGTGAATGGTGGGTCATTATCAGCACTGTGGTGACACTGGCATGGTGTGGATTACACACAGAAGTGCTGCTGGAGTGTTTAAACACTGTGACACTCGTGCCTATTTGCCTCACCTTGTAGATGTAAAGTCCGAGACAGAAGCTCGTCTGTTTCTGCACAATTTGTGTTGGTCACCCTCTAGTCCATGAGTGCTCACAGGACATTTGGATATTTCTGGTTGGTGGACTGTTCTCATTCCAGCAGTGACACTGAGGGGATTGAAGACGGTTCTCCAGAACTGTTGCTGCATGGCTGTCCATACTAAGCCTGTCCTAACATATAGTGACCTAGAACTGTGTTTTCCTTCAGATTAATGCAACATGCTTTAGCACATTCAAATTTCATGGATATGGATCAGGCCTAGTTCTGTTGGGTCATCTGTGAGAGAAAACAGTTGATAGTGAGGGTTATGAACAGACAGTTACCCCAATACACAAGCTAAACAAATGTTTAATATGGCACCTTTTGTTTGTATAAATATCACCTACATAAGCAAGTCATGACATAAACCTACATAGGCATTTAATCTGGGTTATAATGGCAACAAGCGACAGTGTGAAATGACAGACAAATAGGTAAAAGGACGCTTGCTGGAATAAACCTTTAATGGTTTCATTTCACATATTTAAACATATACATTTCCCACTCCTCCATGCAAAATTCATTCAACTGATGTTTCAGCATCAATCTTGAGGGCTTGCTGAGGGGGTTCAGACTGAGTGTTGCCCCTTCTGCGCCAAGCCAATGAGTTATGCTTTGTGTCTCATTGCAGATCAAACTTCCCTTCCCTGTCGATCAAATCACGAATCTTCCACGGAACGACTTCCAAATGATGGTGAAGATGCACAAGTTAACCTCGGAGCAGCTGGAGTTCATCCACGACGTGCGCCGCCGCAGCAAGAACCGCATCGCTGCCCAGCGCTGCCGGAAGAGGAAGCTGGACTGCATCCTCAACCTGGAGTGTGAAATACGCAAGCTGGTATGAACCATACACACACTCAAACGCACACACTCTTGAACATACAGGAAGTCCTAATTGAACAGTCATTGTAGGTCACAATAGCCACAGTCAGTCACTGCAGTCATTATAGGGGTCAAGTGTTAAGGCCTGTACTGTGTACTTGGTGTGCACTACATTTTGGCAAGATCACTGGATCTCTGGAGAGCATTTTCAGCTTCACTCACTGAATGTGCAGCATCCACCAGTTTCTACCCATCATTCTCAAACATCTGAAACCCACTCACCAAATTTCTGTCTTTAGAACATTCTCAGAATGGCTTTAAATGTAAGATGGCATCATTGAATAGGCTCCCACAAGTGTTACTAAGCCATGGCTTTGAAAATGGCAAGGTGTCAGTGTGCTATTTTTAGATTACTGTGCATATCTAGATGTATGAACAAGGCTTACATGATTGGATCACTTGTAATCAGTACCCCAATATTACATCTATATTATTTTTATATACGTTTACATAATTAGATTACAATTGCTTCAGTTGCTGGCAGTGCTGCTGCTGGAGTGTCCACTCACTGTCCACTCTATTAGACAATCCTACCTAGCTGTTCCAGCTTGTAGATGTAAATTCAGAGACAGAAGCTCATCTGATTCTGCACAGTTTGTGTTGGTCTTCCTCTGTCCTTTATCCGTGCTCACAGGACACTGCTGCTTTGTGGACTCTTCTCAGTCCAGCCATGACACTGAGGGATTTAAACACTCCAGCAGCACTACTTTGTCTTTTTCACTAATACACCACCATGTCAGTGTCACTGCATAACACCTACTTTGGACCTAGCAAACACCTGGTATACCATAGCAACTCCCTAGTAAATTGGCATAATATAGGAAGAACTTTGCAACATCAAAGCAAACCCTTGGAACAGCCACTTGTTTCTTTTGGCTCTTGTTAAGGTTTATATGAACAAAACAAACTGCTGACCCCCTGATTATACGTCATAGAACCTTGCTTTCAGAATCAAGGATCTACGTAAAAAAACAAAAAAAAACACCACATGTTGAAAATGTAGAACTTGCACTTTCAGCAGAATTTCTCTGTTTGTTTCTCTGAGCTACGAGTGAGAAATAATGGAGCACAATGTAAGAAGAGATGATTCAAGGCATGCAGGCATGGGGGTCCTTAATAATACGTGCATCAGTAGCACGGCTTACTGTATAGCTTTGTATTTCAGATTGCCTATTGGCTAATCCAAATATGCCTTATGTCTTTTTTTTCCGTTTTCTGTCTCTGATTGCCATCAAAACAAATGGAAACAAGTTACCCTTGTCGATACAGAACATAAAGCCAATGCAAATGTGACTCTTATATAACAGCCTGTGTACACTAATTATGTAATTATGCAATAACATGTACATGTATAATGCATTACATAATGTAAAGTCAAATATAGCTATGTGACAATGACTGGAGAATTAAAAATACATTTTAATGCAATTAAAGAGGAATAATAATTATGATGTACTGAGGAAACACATAGAATATGATGTTATTGTCTGGTTGTGTTATTAACCAGACAGGGTGATTCCTACATTCAGGAAGTCCATTGTCTATACTCATAAGTCTATACGTTTCTGACTTGAGTGGGTGGGGCCCCACTTTATCCTCCTACCTGTCTTTGTTGCCATGGTAGCGCTGCTTCTGTCAGTTATTGGGGCAGCCCCATGGATTTTCCATCACGGGGGAGGGGCCTTGCCTTTTTGACGTGCATTGTCATGTGTAGGTTTGTGTGTGTGTGTCGTAGGAGGACTGACACCATAGCTCTTTTGATATCACACACTCACATAAAAAAACAGTCACTGATATCTTACTTCATCAATGATGATGTGGCACGGCAAGCATCTTATCTCTCTTTACCTCTCTCTCTCTCTCTCTCTCTCTCTCATTTTCTCTTTCCCTCTACCTCCCTCTACCATTTTGTTTTGTTTTTCTCTCCATCTCTCACTCCCTATCTCTCTATTTGGTCTCAGTCTCTGTCTGATCTGTCTCTTGCCACCTCTCTCTCTCTTTATCTACCCTCTGTTTCTGTATCTATTTCTCTCTTTTACTTAACTCTCAGTCTACCACTCTCTCTACATTCATCTCTCTGGAAAACATTATCTGTGAATGGTAGTAACTCCACAACACTTCATCTGTACAGATGGTTGTTTCTGAGTGTGTGTGTGTGTGTGTGTGTGTGTGTGTGTGTGTGTGTGTGTGGGTGTGTGAGCCGTTCGTTAGCGGTGGGTTTCTGGCAGGGGCGGTATAGAGAATGTGTGTCACGTGCTCACTGCACTGTGCTGTAGGGTGTCCTATATAACTCAAATCACTCCCTAAAGACACTCCAGGATGAATACTGCTGTATGTCAGCGTGTGTATGGAGACACATAGGGGACACACTGATCCTGTCAAACAGCAGCAATCTGGGTCACATTTAAGGAGATGGTGTGGTACAGGGTCTGAAATCAGAACTCGATACCTTTATCATTCATATGAGTGTTCACACACGTGCCCTGTGTCTCTGTTATCCAACCATACATCTGCATCCTGGTCAGGGTGGCAGTGGGTCCGGAGTCTACCCGGAATCAATGGGCACAAGGCAGGAATGGGTCTCTTTTATAATTACCCTTATATTCCCTCACATTAGTCTAGAACAGCACAGAGGAACTGTCAGCCCTCGTGTGTCTGATCTATCAGTGTCCACATCTGTGCAGCTGACCATTAAAATAATAAAATACATTTAAATGTGGTTAGCAAAAATTCAGCAAAAATTAACATACTTAAAAACAAAAAACAGAAATATGTCATAAAATGTAATTCAAGTAATATATTTTCAAAAATTAATTTTCAAATTTGTTTAAACAAGTAAACTACAGTACATTGTGGTTTTTAATTGCTTTCTAAAGCTTAACAGTATAATAGACACTTCAGGACAATTTTTCCTACCATTCAGGTTTAAACCTTTAATGGACTTTGTCATCTTGCATCTTGTTTTCCAAAATTAATCACTACATGAGCTCCTTTTCAGAGCAAGCTTTCAAAAAGTCCATAGCCAACGGTTTGCATAATTTTTGGACCTTATTTCTTTACTTCATTTATTGCTAACCTCTGTAGGTCCATAACATTCTATAATGTTTAGTGTTTCTTCTTCGTTAGTGTTTATCATGATCTGAAAATGTGTGTGTGTGTGTGTGTGTGTGTGTGTGTGTGTGTGTGTGTGTGTGTGTGTGTGTGTGTGTGTGTGTGTGTGTGTGCTCATTCAGGTGTGTGAGAAGGAGAAGTTGCTGACGGAGCGGAACCAGTTGAAGGCGTGTATGGGGGAGCTGTGGGAGAATTTCTCTTGTCTATCCCAGGAGGTGTGTCGGGACGTCCAGCTGAGTCCAGAGCAGGTCCAGTCCCTTCACCACTACTGCCCCGTTGTGAGGCCTGGCAACCCCACCTCTTCTGCCTCCCCCAGCAACCAGGCTCCTCCGACCGCCAGCATCGACCTCACCACCCACTCGGGGGCAGCCACGCCCGAACCAGATGGCCGGTGGGGTGCAGGTAATGGAGTGGACCTCACAGGCGACTGTGAACGGGATGGGACAAAGGCTAGTGGCTCCTCCTCGTACCCGGAGGCAGGGCTTTTGCTGGAACAGTCCAATCAGACGGTGACAGTAGACTTCTGCCAGGAAATGACGGATAAATGTACCACTGACGAACAGCCGAGGAAGGACTGTACCTAATGACGGTGGACTCTCCACTTCTGTTTGGTTTTATATTATTTTTATTATTTTTATTTTTGTTTGTTTGTTTTTAATTATTTAATTTAGATACGTCTTCTGACAAACCCTCAGAAATCGAGGGCTGTTGAGATGGTCAGCCTCTGCCAGTGTTCTATGAATATTTTTTATTTGTTTTTTTAATATATATATATTTATGTCTTTTGTCGTCCTTTTTTTTACGGTTGACACTACAGTTGTCTTAACAGCAGCAATACTGTTACTCCAGGTTCTCTCCAGCTCGCTCCTTGGCAGAGTGGCCGAAGCGTCTCCCAGAACTCTCTCGCGATGGTGCTAAACCTTTCCCTTCACTGACCTCCACAGCTGTCTTCTTTGTATTACAGTCCACTCAAAGGGGATGGGTTTCTGACCACATCTCACATTCAAACCTCCACGGACCTAGCAGCAGCTTTCTCTCTCTCTCTCTCTCTCTCCCTCTCTCTCTCTCTCTACCTACCTACCTATCTATCTCCATCTCCCTGTCACTCTTCCCCCTCTTATTCTTTCCCTCACTCTCTCCTATCAAAATCAGCAGTGTTAAATTAAAGCAATACACCAACATTTTTCAACCCAATAATTGTAATCCTTATTCATTTTGCAAAATTTGATCAATAATTTTTTTGCAATTATTAATAATATGCATCAATTCATTGGACTTTTACTGCACTTATAGTAAAACTCATATAAAACAAAAGTGGGTATTTCAGGTCCATCAAGTACAAATACACCCCATGATTTTGTTCCGACAACCCGAGTGGCTCTGTAATAGTCGCCTCAGACATAAGATGTAAAAAAGAATCCTGAGCAACAGGAACATAGGACATTTCCTGACTCCACATTTGGTCCTACCTCTTACTATCAGCACCCCAACCCACTGTGGTCAAATAGGTTAGTGTGCAGCTTCACACAGGTGTTTAAGTATGTGACCACTAAATTACAGATCACAGTAATTGATTCAGTGCCATATGCAATCCCAGATTTCAGTCCGATTTAATATTGAATTATTGGAAAAAACATTTAAATACATATATGTGATGTAAGGAGCTGATTAGACAACAATGGAATAAAGATAAACTAAAAAAAATTAAAATAAAAACAAAAAAACAACCAACAAAAACTTACGTTTGAAAATAGCCTGAGCCCTAATTGATGCTACATATGCAGTATATCCAGGTTAGGTTGAAAAATGCAAACGTATGCCTTTAATTGACCACTCTGTAGATCCATTATACAGATAAGTTACACTTTTAATACACAGTGATAATTTAACACTGGTGATTGTTATCTCTCTCTCTCTCTCTCTCTCTCTCTTTCTCTCTCTCTTTCTCTCTCTCTCTCTCATTCACTCACTCTTTGTGGCCCTTGTCACAGCAAATTCAAACTCAGGAAATATTCTGAATGTTCGATATATAGAAACTCATGAAAAAATAAGGATACATGAAAGATTCTTCTTCTTTTTTTTTTTTTTTTTTTTTTTTTACAACAGCTAGACTGTAAATGTTCATATGCAAAAAAGTTGTCTTCTGTGTTACACATTTGTAGTGTCTCCACAACACTTAATTTGTACAGACGGTTGTATCTACGACAACAAAAACATTCCTCTATTGCCTTCTACAGCACTGAAACGAAAGAACGAATGACTCGGAAAAACGAAGAGGATTGGAATTGTACACTTTTGATGGCTAACGTCCCCCTCCCGACCCCTTCCTTTATCCCTTTTGCATCAGCAATACCGCTGCGTTCGGATGTTTCTTTGTTTTTCAGTGGTTATGTATAAAGAGTGCTTGCCAGGCAGAACGTGTGTGTGTGTATATAGTACGGAGCATGGCGAGTGTATTGGTAATCTTGTACAGGTAGTGCTTTACTTGTGTTCTCTTTTCTCTGGGCTTTTTTGTTGCACCTTTTGTTTGTTTGTTTGTTTTTTTGTTTTTTGTTTTGTTTTGTTTTGCAAAGGGAAGAGAATAGTTTGCTTTGCTGTTTCCTGTCTGAATTGCCCATGACTGTGGGTGTCCTAAAAAACTCAGGAAACTAGCTTATTACACAGACACATACAAACACAACACACACACTTATACACAAAAAAAGCCCCTTTGCATGCCATTAGGACTTAAACACGCTCCAGGATCATTGATGCCCCTCAGAAATGTGAAAAAGCCCCACTTCCTCCGTTCTCGGGGGTAATTTTTTCCTTGACAGTATTTAAAGAGAGTGTGTGTGTGTGTGTGTGTGTGTGTGTGTGTGTGTGTGTGTGTGTGTGTGTGTGTGTGTGTGTGTGTATGCATGCGTGCAAGTGACTCATCGTTTCAATGTTATGTTTTTAAAACATCAAAAAACAAAAAAAGCTTGCCGTGTTCCCGGACAGAGTAATAGATGGCAACTCAGGAATAGGAAATGATGAGCTCTGTTTAAAGGACACTTCTTGACCCCATGTTTCGTCCCGGCACTTATTATCCACACCCTAAGGTCATCGAGGTCAACCAGTGTGCAGCTTCACAGCGTAGCCTTTGCATTGTCCACATTAGTGTTTTATGTGATAAGTAGGTGTGTGAAATTTTTGACCACACAGGAATTGGATTCAATTTGATTTCGAATAGAAAAATATTACAAGAAAGAAAATTCACATTTGGTCAATCCAGTCCTTTAGGAAAACGCAGAGCTCTCAGTAAATCATTGCAAATCTAATCTGTGTAAGATATACCCCTACAAATGTCTCAATCCTTAAAAAACTATTCCATTGTAATCATGGTCATTTGTTGCACTTTGCTGCTGTCAGGTGGCTGCTTTTTTCCTTAAATTAAAAACTGGCTACACTTAGAAGATATGGTGTTAGTTTTGGTAATAGTGGAGGCGTATTTGGACATTATATTATAGATTTCTAGGGAAACCATGAGATGGTTATACAAGACAGAACTTCCAGTGCATCCCTAGTCTTTTATACCCCTAGTAAATAAGTCTGTTTGAATGCAGCCTCTGGTGGACACTCGGGGAACTTCGGGGAACCTAGCCAACAGATTGACTAGGTTGATCTCCATGACCTTAAGCTCTCTCTATAACTCTGTCTCACCTCTGGGCACTCTTTGAAAGTTTAGCACTTCTTAAAGGGTCTGTTTCACTTTCAGGACCCTAAAAAGTCTGAAGCTGAGGCACTTAAAAGTGGGCACTTAAAAGTATCCCCACTCAACAGATAATCTAAGGTTTTAATGCTACTAACTGTAGTTACGTAATGAAGACCACGTCCAAGAGCTCGATGTAAAACCAACCAGTAGAAAAGGAAAGAAATTCCACTTTGCAGTATGATAGAGCACTCGGCCAACATATTTGATGACCTACCTAGTCTAATAAGCTAAATCAGAGCTCTGGTTAAACAAAGAAATCAACTTTAACTTAAATCAATTTTAACTTAACTTTAAATGGGTATTTAACAGTCCTTTAATATTGTTCTGTATTTACCCAAATTGTATATTTGTTAGAGACTTATATCCATGATAGGGTTGCATGCTGCCTGTATATTTTATAGAGTTTGTCTATTTGTCCCAGGCGTTGCTCTGGAAAGTGTAGTCCTCAGAGACGTTTGCAGTCTTTCTTTTATTGATAGAAAGTCATTGCTTTTCCCTACAAGATTTGATTTCAGACCCAAAGATCGACAACAGTTCTCAGACCTTTATTCCGACTGTATGGACCACGATGAGACATAAAAGCATCCCCACGCTGTGTTTGTTCTATAAGCACAGTGAAACCCAGAAAGCATCCATCAGTTATTACAATATTTGACAATGATCTGTTGGTACAATGCGATAATCTCATAGTTGAACTCGCTGTTTTAACTCTGCTTTGTTTGAGATATATTTGGTTTGCCCTCACAAGTGTGTTTACATTCACATTTAGGGCATTTAGCAGACGCCCTTATCCAGAGCGACTTACAAAAGTGCTTTGCTGTACATGTGTAAGTGTGTGTGTGTGTGTGTGTGTGTGTGTGTGTGTGTGTGTGTGTGTGCGTGCGCGAATCTTACGATTTCCCCAGGGTCAAGACCCTTTTCTCCCCTTCATGCAACACACTCCCACTTGCAGATGCAACACACAACCCAAACAACATACACGCACACACACACACACGCAAACCCACAGTTATACTGGACGCAGTGCTCTGTTGTAGGGATGTAGATTCTAGATTTGTTGTGATTACTAGTTTTGTGCTCTTGTTTCGCTTGTAGATGTTTCGCTTTGCTCTCGCTCCCCTTTTTCTCTCTTTCTCTTCCTAATACACAAACAGTATTTGCCATTTTTAAGGAAATTATAATCAGGTACAAAACGGGAACTAAAGAATTTATTGGTCTGGATGGACAGTCAGACTTTTTTTCTTGTGCACACATATGCAAATCATCCCTATAAATGAGTTTTTGTTGCTTTTTCTATGTTCTACTTGTTGTATAAGTGATTAATTAAAGGTGGAAATTGTGATGTTCCACTAGACAAGCACACTGTCATACACTTGAGTATCAATATGACATTTCGGGTGGGAGAAAACACATCTCCCTCAAAAGAAAAAAAAAATAAAACTAAAAAAAAACAAAGCTATAATGACAGACGTCTCGTAGTTATTGCAGTGACCGTTTCTCACACTGCACAGCTGAGTTAGTTCGCCTTAAGAGCCGAGGGATTGCCCTGATTGTTAGTTTTGCGTTCTGGTGCAGATGTGAAAGGATTTGGGATGCATTCACATTACCAGTTTCAAGTGGCACCGATCCAGTTTTTTTGGACAATGTGTATTTTTCTGAGCAATGTGAAGGCACAAATAGGATCTTTTACTTATCCAGTTTGAGCCACTTTCATGATAAGCTCTTAGGTCAAATAGATATTGCAGTTAATCCCACTAATATCTGAAAACTAAATACCTTTGAGCTGTTCTGGGCAAATAATGCTTCTAAGTCATGACATGACTACTCGTGTAGAGTATTCCAGACCCATATGCAAGTAAAACTATTGGTCTGTTCCTGAAATCATAGCTCATATCCCTTCTAAGCTTATACTATAAGTTCTACCATGAGACTCAAATGCTATGTCCCCTTTCCTCAACCAATCACCTGCCCCGTCCTGTCTTTAAAAGTCTTTAACTCACGCTCCCCTTTTGCTGCCTTCCAGATTCTGACTCAGTTCGCCCTTCCTTCCTTGCCATCACCGGTTTTGTTGCATCAGTCACCCACGCCCCTGCCATCCATTCTCAGCAGGAATCTGTGAGATTCAAAACTTGGTCCAACCCCAGAGTCAAAAATTTAGAACTGTTATCAAACCTTGGTCAGAATAAAACTGTGCATGCTCCTCAGAGTCTTCCCTGCAGAAATCTAGAACTTCTTAAGCATAGGGACTGAAGTGATGCTGTCACTGTCAGCTATTACAACTCAAATCCAGTGTGAACCATTAAAGCAAAATGTTGGAATTGAGCCACGTAACCTGTGATGTGAATGTAGCCCAACGTTAAGGATGTAGTATTTAGGCCTGGAGATAGAGCACTCATGGCCTGAGAGCCTGATTATGTTGTTTTTCTGCAAACTCAAACCTTCTTCCTGTCCATCACCATGGGACCTTTCACAGCATCAGGCCGGTCGCCAGGTTATCCCCCCAAAAAAACTCACGAGTCAAATAAGCTTGTTGGCTATCGCTTCTTTTAGCTCCACATTGGCCAACATCAGTCGCCTTCATCTAAACAGTCTCACAGTTGCTCTTGTATCTTGTCTCAGGGTGCGTGCCAACATTTTTTTAATTTTAATTTAATTTTTAATTTTTTAATTTAATTTTTTCTGTTTGTTTTCTTGCGGTTTCTTCTGCAGGTAGCTGGTGAAGCTAATGCTTTTATTTCCATTGATTTTGATGAAAAATTGTGTAGAAAAGCTAACAGGGTCGTGGCGACCCAGATTTAGTTTCTAAGCTAAGAATCAATGGTGCATAAAAAAACATTGTGCAAAATTGTTGATGAAACCCTGAGAAGGGCTGCAGATTCTCTGAATAGTTGGAAAATTGACAGATCGGCTAAGCTTGTGTCTGCAGTTTGCAGGCTTAAGATTCGACGATGCATTTTATCAGGTTTTGTTTTGTTTGTTTGTTTGTTTTGCAGTAATTGTTGCTCTAGATATGCTATAAACAAAATACAAAGACATACGAACGTGCTTGTCTGTTTCCAAGCTTATGTTCAGTGTTCAGTTGGTTTGTTTTGTGCTGCTTCTCTGAAACATTGACACTGGCTCTCCAAAGCTTGCTCTCTCACTCTCTCTTTCTCTTTCGCCAGTTGGGAAAGAGAATTGCCTTTTTTATTTTCTTTGTTTGTTTGTTTTTTTTCCTCACAATTTGCTTGACTTTATAAAGCGTTTTGGTATCCAGGCTGAATCTGCAGGCTGAAACTCATTTGAGGGGGGAAAAAAAAGTAGAAAAGCAAAAATGTTTACAAAGAAAAAGTGTCACGTTTCTACGAGTGTATTGAACTTTGCCATGTACATAATAATTGTGAGTTTCAATTGGATTAAATGGGTTTATTATTCTGTCTTGTTTTGTTTGTTTTGGAGGTTTTTTTTGTATGTTTATAAGGAGAAAAACAAGTCCTTTGATAACTATGCTCGTCTCTGCTTGTCTTTTTCGCCCGACGGGGATGTTTCAGAGTAAAGATGAATAGAAGTGCACCTCCAACTTTTTTGCCTTAGAACTTGCAGAGGCCATAGTTCACCTTGACGTGAAAAATGTGTGTATGCAGGGGTCTCCGGCCCCCCATCTCTCGACTAGCAGAGCGGATTCTCTCTCTCACTCTTATCTACCTGTGAAATCCTTCATACCTCTCATAACTGGTCAATGACTGTATCAGCAAAACTGCATCAGGTGTTTTTTCTACATGCTTTTTACACAGATTATATGGATTATTGTATTAGTAGGTTTTTTCGGTGCATCGTTTTTAATGTAATAGCTCTTTGGCTCGTAGTCAGGTTTCATTTCTCTTCTTCTTTTTTTTTTAAATTTCCCTTTTATTTTCTTGCTCGCTCTACTATCTTTCGTTTTTCTAGATCTTCTTTTCTTCTGTTTTGTGTTAATATTGTCGATTTGAGATAGCTGGTATTTGCTTATTCTGTAGAGTTTTTACAGTTTTTGTTTTGTTTTGTTTTCATTTCTAAATGCTACATGACCCTAATGAATTTTAATGACTTAACCATTGTAAATAAGGTATTGTGCAGAACTCATTTTCATGCATTTCAATTGCTAGTGTTATATAAATGACAGATTTTTGTCTAGACACCATTTCTGTTTATGAAATAAAGAAACATATCATGTACTGTGTGTCTGTCCTGCTGCAGTTTTATGCTGAAGCCGTGTACTGATTCATACAGCACACTGTTAGCACCTGCTATGGGCTGTATAAGCGATTGTTTCATGCAGCGTGCTTCACTTCCAGTCCTGGAGGGCCAACGTATAGCACAGTTTGGTGATTTAATTTAAAATTTTCCTACCAAACACACACTTGAAACCCGACAGCTGATAATTAACAGATACACTGAAGCAGCAAAATCTCCAAACCATTCAGGAGATCAACCCCGTGTGACCAAAACTGAACAACTCTGTCCTAGAGCCATTTTCATACAGGATATATTGGTTGATTGTCATAACTCTTAAAACCAGCCACTGATACAAATTGGGTCAGATATTCTGGCAAACTGAATGTGACTCATTACATAATCCATATGGGGTCAGTGAAGACATTCGGCATCTTGTGTTGTTTCTTTAGTTAAGAACACGGAACCCATAAATGCCTTTCAAAATGTGGTTTAGAACAAGTTACCCCCCCCCCCCATGTGATGTTTCAGTGTGCAGATGGTCTCCCTCTCGCCCCCTCTGACACAATAAAGATTTCATTGTGGTTTCTATGATGGAGAGCTCTCCAGGCCCTGCTGCAGCAAAGCAGCCCCAAACCTTGACACATCCACCCCATCCTTTATAGTTAGTATGAGGTTTTTGTTCTCAAATGCTCCAGTCCTGATCTTGGTCTAGGTGCTCTCTGGCAAACTGTAGTCTTGCTCTGATGTTTTTTGACAGCAAAGGTTTCATCACTCCACACCTCCCATGAAAATCAAACTTTTTCCTGATGGTCACTGCTGCCCTTTGGCATCAACTGTAACTGTACACTACAGCTGAACTGTGAGCCAGCTGTTTTCATTAACTGGATTCCAAACTGGACCACCCTATATGCTCAGAGCCCAGCAAATCAATGTCCCACCATCACCCCCTTGCTCCAACTTAGGCTACACCTTACACAGTGAAGCAGTTACAGGAGCCTGGATGAAACTGCTGGACCATTTAAGGTGACACAAAGCTGCGAGCTGGGGAATAAACAGCTAAGTTGGATTTGTTTTCTTCTATTTCACCTTAAATGTCACAGCTATTATAGAATAAGTGTTGGCTTCTTGTTCACCAAGTGATTTTTCTGTTTCACCTTAAATAGTGAAAGAGGTCAATTCAAGTGCTACAACTTGGTTTCTTTGAGTTCTAGTTATTCCACCTTCAATTCTGCAACTACACTGTTACATGCATCAGAAACAGTCTAGAGACAGTATTTGGATGTGATGCCAGTTACATTCCTCCTATATCAATCTAAAACAAGGCAATGGTTTCAAGTATATTAATCAGTCCGTCCCAGAGGAAAATGAGTACTTTTTTTCTGACAGTATTGAGCAAAATGTATAACTTCGAAACTAAAAAGAGTTTTTGTGTGAAGCAAGTGGGTTATTTGATAAACAAGGATAAATAAGGAAACATGAAAAAGATGACACTGGCCTTGAATAAACAGAAAACACAGCATTCATTAAAATTTTGAGCTGAAGATATTGATGTTTGAATGATGGATATTCAGCTACTGTAATACACAGATCAATAGAAAACCCACATCACTAAAGTCATTTTGGTTTTGTAGTGTGTGTGTGTGTGTGTGTGTGTGTGTGTGTGTGTGTGTGTGTGTGTTGGGGGGGGTTGTGGGGGAGGTTTTTCTAAATTTAGTACATATTGATTTATGTTAATCAGGCCAGCAGTTCACTGGGATCAGTCATTGCTGTACAGTATAATACAATGACAACTGAAGCTGAAGAACAGCAGTGCAGATAAAAATAAAACCTCCCATTAGGTCACATTTCGATTGGGTGATTATTCACAGAGCTGCTCGTTATGTGGAATGCAGCTGTGGAATACTGGTGATGGAAGGCCAGAGAATTAAGAAGACCAGTGGTTGTGCTGTGTACATTGTCCACTAGGTGGTCATGTTGTACATCATGTGCTTTACAGGTAAAGAGAGATGCAGCTCAGAATGATTAAACTAGTGTTTAAAGAGGGACAATTTGCTTATTTGAGATGCACCAACATATGGACGTTTTTAAGACATTGGATAACATAAGAATGAATAGTTGCTCTTAAGAACATCATAGGCTAGTAACTGTGGATTCCACTGACATGTTTGCCCTTATTGACAGACATTGTTCTATTAATAACACTATAACACTGTGATGAAGCATTATTTCTATGTAATGGAGCTTATAGACAGAATCTTAATCATTCCTATATATAATTTTGACACTGATTTGTAATTTAGTCAAACCTGAATTTAAATATTGTAATATGTGAGATTCTGATTTTCATGAGCTATAAGTCATACAGATCAACAGTTAAAAAAAAGAAAGTTACTTTACATGTAACGAATCTAAAATCTGACAAACGTTTATATGAAATTATGAACAAGAATGAACTTCTTCACAGGCTTTTAAATATATTATGTATTAAATATATATCATAACATTACTTAGATGCACAATTTCCTGCATGAAATGTATATTTTAACCTACGTAGAGTCCTAATATAGTCCTGATACTCCTGATGTTCTTAACTAGGCCTCTTCTTTTTAGGTTCCATTATTTGCTTGTAATTATGTAACATCATAATTATGAACATCATTATGCATAACAGTGCTAGGAATGGAACAGCATTAGGAATGGAAAAGTGTTATGAATGCAACAGTGTTGGATGGGATGGAATAGGGTTAGCGGTGGATTAGGGTTAGGGAAAGAACAGCATTAGGGATAGAATAGGGTTAGGGATGGAATGGGGTTAGGGAAAGAACAGCATTAGGGATAGAATAGGGTTAGGGATAGAATAGGGTTAGGGAAAGAACAGCATTAGGGATAGAATAGGGTTAGGAGTGGAGCATCACTTCAGTTTAGGGATACTGATGTCAATGCAATTTCAACACTTCCCAAACTTGGTCCTGACGCCCCCCCTCGCCCTGCCTGTGGGAATAATAATAATAAGCACAATAATAAGCCTTTCGGAGATGCAGGGGGTGTTATAGGTCCGTGTTGAAAAGGTCCGAGCAGGGGGGCACCAGAACCAGGTTTGGCAAACACTACCTTAAGTCATTATTAACACAATCTGTCCAAAAATATTGAAGTACTGCTTTGTAAATACACAACTCAGTGCTTATGCGTGTGCTTTAAAGGTTGAACATCCAGCATTGCTTTAAAAAGCATTGAATGCATTAGGAGCAACGTGTGTAAAGATCAGAAAGGAGAGGCGCATTCAGTATAAAAGCATTTTATTCTACACAAGGTTTTAGAAAGGTACCAAATGCTAAGACACAGTAAAGGATATTTTCATTAGTACACAAACAAACATTGAAGCCCTTTGCTGATTTAGTTTCATCCCGAAGGGATGACAAGAGTTATTCTGAATGACAAGCTTTAAATGACTTAATTAACCTTAATTCAAACACCTTTTTTCAATTATGATTTTAATCTCACAGACAGATATCCTCTGGAAGCTCTCTCATGTGCAAATTCAACTGTCCATTAGTCAGTGTCATCTTGCAGATTGAAAAACAGGTGTGTGTGTGTGTGTGTGTGTGTGTGTGTGTGTGTGTGTGTGTGTGTGTGTGTGTGTGTGTGTGTGTGAGGACCAAAGATTAACTCAGAGTAGCTCTAAGTATGGCAAACTGGACACGATGTTCCTTCAGAAGAGAATATACAGCAGAACTTGTGCAGAAGGAAGTCGTTGAAGCGAAGGAAACTCGAAGCGATATAGAGCATCAGCAGAGAGGTTGATAATCAGATCTCAGGTCTCCAACACTTCACTTCTTCATGATGGAAGACAGCTCTAGAATCATGCTCTGAAAGAGGAGAACACTTGATTTAAGGCTTTGTTCTCTGCTCTTTTGGAAATAACATCATTAGGTGTCTCCAGTATCAGAACACACAGTACACAGTGCTGCTCGTTATCAAGTGATTTGTTGAGTTGTGAGAATGTTGCAAATCCAAAACAACATACCTGTTAATAAACTGCATTAATTTGCTCCTGTTCTCATACAATTACATGTGCATGCAAGACCTCGCAACTGGTACCTTGCAACTGGCAATGGATATTCCATAATGGACAGATCAGGAGGTTTTCTTAAGCTAATATTAAAAGTTATAAACTGCTAAAGTTCTCTTTTAAAAATTAAATACAAAACTTTCTTATGTCTCGGAAAACCCAAGGCCATACTCACCATTGACATGCGACGACCAGCAGCAGGCGGTGGGGTCATGGCAGGACTTTCACCCTGAGCTACCCGTTTGGCCTCTGATTCCGAGCCACTTTTGGACTCTGGACTGTCCGGTAGACTGGCCAACCTGCTCTCTGACAGCCCTCGAGACATGAAGCTAGCTTTTCTGGCCGTGGGGTAATGGTCACTTTCTGGTGAGTCACTCTCCTCACTCAAATCCTTGCATGCACTAACCCGGCTTTGTTTGCGCATAGCATTCCGGAGGGCTGCTGGGATCTCCAAGTTGCTGGCTTGAAGGGATGCACGAGGCTGCTGACCAACATTTTTTGGTGCACCCACAGAGCCCTTGGTTCCAGACTCTTCACTGCTGAAGGACTGGTTAGGACCATCCAGGGTATGGCGCCTTTCTGTGGCCCCCAGCTGTCGGAGCCCTTGGATGTCAGGCTGGCTGGAGAGACGCTGTTGTCTGGATTGCTGCTCAGATGCATCAGGTGGTGCAACACTGTTTGGAGGCTCCAGTGAAGGCTGAGTGCCATTAGCAGTAGTGAGGGGTGGGTAGAGTGGCAAAGGTTCTAACTGCCCATCGGGCACTACCGGGTAGGCCTGGGTCACATGCATCAGTTTTTGAGGTGAGGAGTTGGTGAGTACACATATGTGTTGCACCATGGAATTTTTCTTTGACCTGCAAATGCTCTCATCATCTCCACCATACTTGCTACCATAGATACTCTGCTTTATCTTCTTGACTCCCAGGTGGAAGATCTCCAAGATGTTCAAGAAGAGGGACACTCCAGCGATGACAAGCATGAAGATCATGAAGACGTTTTTCTCTGTTGGCCTTGACACAAAGCAGTCTACAATGTTGGGGCAAGGGTCTCTTTCACACTTGTACAGAGGGGACAATCCAACCCCGTAGAGGGCACACTGACCCACAATAAAGCCCACTTCCACCACTGACCTGGTCAAGATATGAAAGACATATGTGCGCAGCAAAGAGCCTCTCAGAGGAGCTTTCCTCACTTTCTTCTGCTCCTCCAGTTTCCTCAACTCCTTCTCAATCCTTTTGTGTTCATCCACGATGCCTTCTGTCACCTCCAGTTCTACCTTGAGCTGGGCTTTTTTCTTGTGCCTCTCCTTCTCCAGAGCCCGCAGACGGTACAGTGCGTGGCCCATGTACACCAGGGAGGGAGAAGAGACGAAAATGATCTGCAGGACCCAGTACCTGATGAGGGATATGGGGAACGCTTGGTCATAGCAAACGTTCTTGCACCCGGGCTGCTCAGTGTTGCATACGAACTCACTCTGCTCATCATCCCACACGTCCTCAGCGGCTACTCCGAGGATCAGCATGCGGAAAATGAACAGGATGGTCAGCCAGATTTTACCCACGATGGTGGAGTGGATGTGGACTTCCTCCAAGATACTTCCCAACAGGTTCCAGTCTCCCATGTTGGATGTCACATAGCCTACATTTATGAAAATGGGACCACAAGCAAAACATGTGTGGGAGCAACATAAGGATCTATTGATGCACTGCTTGTCAACATTTGGGAAAACTGGCAAAAGTAATCTACTAGTCTGGAAACAGACCCAACACATTTTATCCCTATGGTGGAATGTCAGCAACCATCATCAAAAAGCCTTCAGTTAAAAGCTGAAATACATACTTTAAAAAGAGGATCCTTCTAGGTTCATTTAGTAAAGGAAACGGGCATAAAAAAGAACAATTTGCATGATTAAAGGATTCTACCCATCATGAAAGGGTTCTTCAGATTAATGGATAATGGGCTGTAGAAAGGGTTCATTAAGCTGTTGGAGAAAGCCGTATAGAGGGTTCCAAATAGAACCTTTTTTAAAAGGGTTCTATATAGCATTTAAACAATTCTACTATTGTTACAAGCTATATTGTAAAAAATTGCAGACCCCTTTCTGGTGTTATATAGATCAGCTTAAAAAACTATGCTATGAACACTTTAATCATGCATAGAACCTTGAAGAGCACTAATTTGATAGTGTATAGTATATCAGAAGAGTCTCTGGAAGAGGTATCTCCAAACTTTAGACAGGTAGAGTACATCATTCCAAATGCAACCAGTATTGTACTGTATCTGTTACAATAATGGGGTTAATGGAACAAAAAACATGAAGAGACTTACACGTTTATTGTGGATGACTTTCAGCACTGAAGCATTATTACAGAATAGAGAACCGTAGACTGGCTGTAAATAACTCCATCATGGTACCCTCTCCACTGAAGCAGGTGAGCTCCTCTCTCTGTGCATAGCTTCAGTAAATGGGTTCTGGACACTGCATGGTGAACTCATACAAAGCTTCTATTGATCAATGGGCATCCGGACATGGCCCTTAGGGGCATAGCTAGCACAACTCAACCACTGACAGCGTCAGGACAGGAGGGGGAGCATGTTAGTGACAATCCCTTCCAACTGTCCACATTCCGGTTGTTACTGGTGCATGCATTCATAGTATTTGAATACTTGACGCTTAAGTGCACTTAAAAGCCATTATGTAATGCATTATAGTCACCTACCTTCTACAATTTACATGTAAATATTTGATGTTCTTGATATTCAGTTAGGGTTGATGTGGGTGAAGTCATGCACAATGGTCAAAGAGCTCTAAGGGTGATGTAAGAGATAGAGGGATCCAAAAATTGGGGGTACTTGGGACAGAATTGGTCTTAGGGTCTCCAGACCTGCTCTGGGTCTAGACAAGGGTAACCTTGAAAGCATTGAAAGCAGTTCTGCTCTACAACTAAGGTAAGTCTACTTCAACAGCAATGTGTAGGCATGAGGTGACCACCCATTCAGACTCTTACTGAGGACATGTTGTTCTAGACCCTAATGATGTTAGTTGTTGTTGGAAATCTGCAGTCATTACCATGACAGATGGAAGAATGAAATCTGGAGGGGGTGAATGGGTTTTAACATTGGATGGGTTTAAACTACTAGTGCATTTTAAGTTCTTGATTGGCTGGATGGGGGGCATTAGATTTGGGTTGAAACCTGTGGATAGGTAGTTCTCCAGAAGCTGGGTTGGTGACCTCTCCAAGGTCTGGAGGAAGACTGGAGAGGCACAGACGTCTCTGATGGTTTGAGATGTGTAGTCCAGTGTTTGATCAAGTCCAGAGTCAAAGCAGTGTCTACCTGGAGAGAAGTGCTTCTCAACCATGGTTCAGGAGGCATCCCTACCTTGCAGGTTTTGGCTTCTACATACCCCATGCAACTCAGGAGCCTCAAATTATATCCACAGTGGACCAGAGCAGGTTATCATTCTAAACAACCAGCAGCAACACCTGATTGTACTTGCTTAATTAGTTGGCCAGTTTTCAAACAAATGATCAGGTGCATATGACTGGAATGAAAACCCGCAGCTGCCCATTGCAGATCCGGGTAGGGGTGCCTCCAGGACCTCGACTGAGAAACATTTATATATCTGATGAAATATCCTATTTTGAGATTCTGGAGTTTTTCATGTGTCACTTCACGGCTAATTAATATCAAAGGAGTTTAACTTTTGAACTTCATTATGAACAAAAATGAACTTTCACTTTTTGATGCATCAGTATTGAATCTACTTTTATTAATGTAAAGTTTCTTTCAAAATGGTTCCAAGAATAAAGTAAAAACACAATAATCAGACCAAGTTGAAATAAATTAGCTTTATTTTAAAAAGTGAAAAGATGTCCCACAATTTACAATATATACAGTACATCTGTTCCAAATAGAAAAGGTCTTCAAACTTCTGCTTTATGAACAAAATTAAATAAAAACAAACGGCAGAAAATGAAAAGATGTCCAACAGACAATTTAACATATATACATGTTAATAACTTGATATAAAAATAAATGAAAACAAAAATAAAAACAGAAAAACAAGAATCTCGAGTCTGGGCAGTGGGAAGAAGATGCCGTATTCAGGCCTTTCATTAGAAATCTCAACAATACTTTCAGGTAACCTACGCCAGTCTTTCTCAACCCTGGTCCTGGAGGCACCCTGCACATTTTAGAAATTTTCCTGCTACCAGGACATCCGATTCAACTCATTAACAAGCCCACCAGGGAGCATGGGATGTGATAAAGCTAAAGTGTGCAGGGCAGGAATGTCTCCAGGGTCAGGGTTGAGAAAGACTGACCTATGCATTACTAACAGAAACATATAATGAAACGATGAAATTTAACAGCGTGTATTTCTTATGAACTATTATGAACAGACTTGTCTCCTTCATCTGAATGAATCTTTGCATTCCAAATTCACACTTTACGTGATGAGATGTTAAGATGCCAATAAAGATCAGATATGTTAGAGGAGGATCCATCGCATCAGAACACTGCTTTGACATTCATGATATTTGCTCAGTAATGAAAACTAAATATGAATGTATGTATTTTTTTATATGAAAGCCACAGAAAGAGCACCTTAGAGAGCTCACCTGCTGCAGTGAGCTCATGCATGCATGGCTTCGCCAAACTTTCAGAGGTAGATCTTACAAGGCAAAAAAGACTCCAGTGCATATACATGAAACCATGAAGTTAAGATTAGTGTAGGTCCACACATTTTCAAACAACCTTGGTTTATTCAGCTGTATGAAGAAAGGTGGTTGATTTCTATCTTGACAAAAAGCAGCCACTGGTCCTTTCAATGCAATATCTCGACCAGTGATGCCCAGCTTTGGTCCAAGTGGGATGAATTCCAGCATAGTCTGAGGATTATCCTTCTGTAACACACCTAACAAACGTGGTCTTAACTGGTTTGGCACATGCAGTCTAACCAAAGTAAAAAAAAAAAGCCAAATAAGATGACCTTGCACCATGCGCAAGCTTACGTATCATCTATATAAAAAAATAGAGAATAGAACAGAACAATAACCAGTAGCTATCTGTTGAATCAGTTATGGTATGATGGGCAGTATTTGCTTACATCTGGTGAACATATAGTGAACATTTCCAAAATAGGAAACCCCACCCACTGACATTTCAGTAATATCTGATATTCCCTCCACAAGGCAACTCTTGAGAAAGCACTTTTGAAGTTCTCAGGCAGAACATTCCATTTTGTCTGTAGACTTTGTGAAATCATCCAACAAGAACACCTGATTGACCTAGACATTGGTGTCCAGTTTCTATTGCCATGTGTCCTCGTACTTGCAGCCTTACTGGCTCAGTTTTCCATCTTCTCTTTCTTTTTGAACAGTTTCATGAGCTGAGAGAATCGCTCTTCAATCTGTAACAAAGAAGCAACAGTTTGCTTACAGAAGAACTTCTTAAACCACCTGACAATCATATATCTGTACAATTACACCTCTATATAATGGAATTTCTTAGAAAATTTTACAGTTCAAAAATACATATTGACAAACTGCTACTAGATCAACTGGTTGGCAACTCCAGAGCTGCACGCAGCTCTTTTATTACCCTATTGAGGCTCCACAGCATTTAAGAATAAATCCTAGATAAATATAGATGAATAAAGTCCTGCCAATTCAACAAAAAAAGCTAATCAGCTTGTTTTAGCTACTGTGCTTAGATTTTTAAGTAACAAAGAAGCTGATTTTTTTATGCATTATTATAATTATTATAACTATAATAATAATTATTATAATATAATTATTATTATTATTATTATTATCAAAATGCTACACACCATTCAGTTTTTATATGACTTTATCATTATGAAACCAGTGTTCTGGTATCTTTCCATACAAAGCCTGGAGCCTGGGCTTGATCATTACCAGGTGTTGCTGTGTGTCAATCAGTCTACATGCAAATCTTCAGGTGGCTTCAAAGGTGGTCCGATTTTGTTTGAAATAGGACAAATTTTCTCTTAAAATGTGGGTTATCGGCCCCTGTACTAAAGTAACAAGCATAACGCATGCATCTATTGTCTTACTTAAAGAGAACATTACCTGTGCTGGTGACTTTTTTAACTGGAGTGACAATGCAGCAAATGTCTTAGAGGATGCTCCTTTCATCTTGAGATTAACAAGAATGTCTCTGTCTTCCTCCCTTTAAAGAAAAGATTTAAATAAATAAATCCTAAATTCAATACATCAAAAATATACTAGATATTTCAGCTAATATATGTATTTGAAATAAGTACTGCTATCATCAGGCTGCTGACTACACTCACCTGGTCCAGGTCACCACCACTTCTCCTTTTTTCCGGATAACATTCTTCGCTGAAAGACTAGAAGACAGTTGAGGAGACTTGTTTGCCTCCTTTGAGGTCATCTTCTCATCTCTTTCCTTGCAAGATTTTGACCTCTTCTTGTGCCGTTGTTTCGATTTTTCATGTTTGTCTTGGTGCTTCTCCATTCTGGATCGTTTGGCCTTTGGCCCAGAATGATGCTTCCTACGTTTTTTAGACATCCTCTCATTTGTGTTATTAGTCTGAGGTGAATTTCCTTCTTTGCTGAAGACAGTAGTGACTGCAGTAGCAGCTGGAGCAATTGAGGCATCTACAGCATCAGCATCAACCTGGACATCTGGGGTCTCAGTGGTTTTTAGCAATCTAGGAGGGGTGCCCTGTCGAAAAACACCTTCAGAAGAGCTGTTCATGCCTGACACTGGAGATTCTGGTGGTTGATTTGAGGTAACCGGTGTGTGAGCAGTCGAGAGAGATCCATTTTCTAAGGACGCAAGTGAAACTGAAGTCTTGTCCTCCTGACACACTGCACTGGCTCCCACCGCTGATACTGCTTCTGTCTGCTCTTGTCTTAACTCCTCATTTGCTCCAGTGGATTTGTGCCTAATTCGCAAAATAAAGTGATCATTTGACCTCTCCATTACCTCTGCCTGAATGGGCAAGTTTGGCTTAAACTGGAACGCTGCTGGATCTGTGGCTTCCCAGGTTTCACACGTACTCGACTCACAACTGGAATTGTCTGTATCAAGAGATAAGTGAATGTCCTGTTCAGTGGCATCTTCCCCCTCAATAAGTGCATCCTCACTGTAATGAGCGCTAATGACACTGCTGGGTGCAGAGAGTGGCTGTCCATTGGCTGGGTGCAAAAAACTCAAGTGACCATCGGACTTCAAGGGAGACGGAATGGTGAGCGAGACAGCCAAATCTTCAGCCAAAATAGAGAAGGACTGGTGGGAGCTCAGAGCACAAGGAGCCTGGTTTGAGAGAGTGTTAGTTGGGACTTCTAACAAGCAACTTTCATCAAAGAGTGCTGGGTTTAAAGGCATTTGAATTTTGCTATTCGGGGAGGGCAACTTGTAAGGTGAAATGGAGCTCCATGGTGTGATGAGTTTTGATGGAGTTATCATCTTGCTGGGTGTCACAAGCCCAATGACACTGTCTCCAGCCAGACTTTCTTTCTGTGGAGTGCTGAGTGGCCAGCTTTGATTATCCCCTGCTGAGACTCCAGCCTCTAGCAGATCAGAGCCTTGCAAGAGACACCTGAATATATCCCCCATTTGAGAGTCAGTGACCAAATTAAACGTTAAACTTGATGTTTGCTGCTCTGTAAGAATTTCAAAGTCTGCCTTGTCTTGTGTGTTTCCAGTGTGAGAGAGACGGCGGGCATAGGTGACCGTTTTAACCTCAGACACAGGAGGGCTTCCTTGCAAAGGTTTTTCAGAGGAGGAAATAGGAGGAGGCTGGTCTGAGGATGGTCTCTCAAGCAGTTGAGCCTCTTCTTCCATGGTTGCCTTTATGTTTTTGCCTCTGCTGCCAAGACCTCGGACACTACAAGGCAAGATGGGCACAGGAGTAATCCTCTGGACCCCGGCTCGGTCCCTTTTATTTGGTCCATGTTCAGCTGTGCTCAAGGGTTTCTTAGCTTGAACATTAGAAACCCTGACAATCGGATCTTCTTTCGCACCAGGATTTGAATGCTTACTTTCAGCAGGAGATACACTCTTGGAAAGTCCTGACACAACTTTAAGTGTTGCTTTCAGCTCTTTAAACAGAAAATCAAACTGACCGTCTACAAAGTTCCACAGCTTCTGCTTAAGATCACCAGCTCGCTGCTCAAAGATGCGGTTCACAATGCCATTGTTAGAGACTGTGCTCATAACAGAAGCAATTAATTGATTGAGCTGAGGTTTAATGTCATTTCCTAGAGAGCAAAACTTATGAAAGTTAACACCGTCAACAAATTCTGTGAAAGAGGCTAGAGACATGTCAACAATGCAGCAAAAAGCCGACTTGGTGACATTTTTGTGAAGCTTCATGTACTTTCTCCTCAGTTCGGACCGAATAAATAAAAACATGTTCATAAACTCAGCACATGTAGAAATCTTTGCTTTGGGTGGAACAGCAATTGTTTTAAAGCGTCTCTTGTTGAAAGTAGGACTGTCCTTGTCGGCTGTATTTCTCTTGTCTTTTTCACGTGTAGGAGTAGCAGCGGATCTCTTTCTGTTTTCCAGCCTTGTAGACGGAGGACTAGGCTGATTTCCTGAGACTGATTTTGTTGCAGGACTCTGCACAATCAAAGAACTCTCATCATCACTTTTGCTGATGATTTCACCTTCTTCCAGTTCCTCTTCCATTGCTGAAGAGGAGAGAACTTCCTGATGATCTTTAACTACACTTGGCATGGCCATGAAATCAGGTCGCGTATTCTCTTTGTTCATGTCCCTCTTGATTGCATCCTTATTTGTCATAATGGCTGAGCTGGAGAAATCTTTAAAGCAAATATACAAAATACATTTTAAGAAACAACGAAGACATGCTTTAATCTTAACACATTTACATTTTTACACAATAGCTGAAGATCAATACAGGGTAATGAAAGCACGTTGAATATACACTGATCAATCATAAAATCATGACCTTGTTTCTAAACACAGTGTTCATTTTATCAGCTCCTCTCATCATACAGTAGCACTTTGTAGTTCTATAATTAAAGACTATAGAGTTTCCCTGCATACTTTGTTAGGCTCCTTTCACCCTGATGGTGTTGGGTAATTCTCAGCACTGGCACAGACACAGACACAGTAGTGTGTTAGTGTGCATTTTGCACAGGTATGACAGACACAACAGTACTGTTGGAGTATTTAAACCCCTCAGTGTCACTGCTGGACTGAAAATATTCCATCAACCAGACATATCCAGCCAACAGTGTCCTATGGGCAATGTCCTGAGCACTGATGAAGGACGGACAAACCTGACAAACACTGTGTAGAAACAGACGAGCTTCTGTCTTCTGATTTTATATCTACAAGGTGGAGCAACTAGGTAGAAGTGGACACCGTATTTAAACACACCACCAGCACTGCTATGTCTGATCCACCCATAGCAGTACAACACACACCAACACACCACCACAATGTCAGTGTCACTGCAGTGGTGAGAATGATCCACCACCCACATAATACCTGTCTGTAGTGGAGGTCCTGGCCAGTCTGTAATTATAGAAATACAAAGTACTTCTATACAGTACAGTAAAGTACTTCCTGTACAGTAAGCAGAACTGATCAAAATGGGCAGTGAATGTAGAGACAAGGTAGTGTTCATAATGTTATGGTTGTTCGGTGTATAACACTAATTTCAACCAAACCACAAGTTTCTCATTTTCAACTGACCTCTACTAAGGCTCTTCACGTGTGTGTCCTTTCCTAGACAGTGTGGCTGGACTTTCTTCATTTGGCGCACTGGACTTGTGAGAGGGCTTATGACATCTGGAATTACTTTAATGCTGCTCAGTGTAAGCATCATAGAATCTTCATCTTGGGGAACCCCTACAGAAGTCGAAGGCTTGGAGGTTTGCAGGCCATCCTCAGTTGAATCAGGTTCAGAGGAACATGCTTGTTCAGGCAGTGTATCTTTGACAGTTCTGCTGATGTCAGCTACCCTAGTATGTATCCCTACTGATGGTCTTGGAGCTGAATTTAGCTTCTCAAGGTCTTCCACGTCTGAAATAGCTGACTGCACGTCACCACAAGCCTGTTTGATTTGAAAGAGAACATCTGCACTGACCGTGCTAGACACAACTTCCAAACCAACTGAAGCCTCCGTATTAGAACAGGTGTCTGAGACAGCATCCACTTTGGAAGAAGTGGACACCTCCTCCTGAGAAGCATGCTTTTGAATAGTTGGTGGGTCTTGAGGCTCTGGCTGATCTCCTATTTGGACTTTGTTAGTAGAATTCACGCTACTTCTCTCCACATGTGTCCTCATAGAGGTGTGAGGATCTTGCTGCTTGCATTTGTCTTCAACTAAGGGAGGGCAAGAACCATTATCTGGGACAGATCCATCAGCAGTCACAGGTTCACGTGGCACACTCTGAGAACCTTCCATATCTTTCAATGAAACATTAACAGAGACATTTGTATCATTGGCTTCTGTAATGGATACCTTTTCAGAGATCTGTATCTCTGTATCTGTACAACTGTTCTCAAATTGAGTTGTAGAACCTTCACCAACCTCTTCACTACCACCATCAACTTGTTTTTTCAGTTTCATGTCTTGAATTCCTGTTGGCTCTTGTGAATCAGCAGCTCTATCCTGATCCTGACTTCCCTGAAAATCTGAATTACTGGGCTGAAATTGCACAGCACTACCTGATGCTGGTGTCGAGTCGTCATCCATAGACTCTGCTGTGTCTTGGCACTCGTCAGCTTCATCAATTACACAGAAATCCTCTCCAAGCTCAAAGGAACCTCTTTCTTCACCTGAATTGTCTGCAGGCACATACGTGATAGGTTGGCAAATCGGCTCATTAGCTTCAGCAGACTGGCTTTGCTTTTTAACGGGTGAAAGTGTGAGGTTTAAGGTTTCCATGAAAGTTAATTTTCTCTTTGGACTACTTTCCTCTGGCACAGCTGTGTCACAGCTGCCAGTGACCTTCAAAGTGGCCTGTGCATTCACATTTGCAAGACATTGTGCCTGAAAGGTCTCATCACTTCCAGTTCTGGATTTCTCAGGAGAAGCAGACTTTGTGGCATCCACAGTAAGAACAGCAGATGATGATTTTCTGTGTGGAACAGCATTTTGGTTGTCTTTAATAGACCTTCGTTCTTTTCCATTATCACTATCTGAATACTTTTCTTTACTACTTCGCTTGTCAGAGCTTGTATGAGTGACGCGAGAGCTTTTACTTCGTCTATTATCATCACAACTGCTTGATGCTTTGCTTCTGGATAACGACTCCCCAGTCCTGCTAGAGGTTTTCCTTTTGTGGACATCCTCATCAAGATCTTTTCTCTGGACACGATCATTCTCATGATCATGTTTCGTGGCAGAAGCACCTTGTCTACTGTTCCGGACGTCACTGTGGCTTCTGTCCCTCCCATCCTTGGCACGTGTTTCAACTTTATTAGTTGCCTCTCTTGCAACACCTCCATCACTCTCTTTTGCATTCCTCCGCTCGTGTTCTTTGTTGGATTCTGACCTTGTACTTCGTCTCTCTCCTCTACTGCTACTATTTCCCTGCTGTCTACTCTTCTCTTCATTTTCGCTTCGTCGTTCTTCGATTCTCTTCTTTTGCTCATATTCTTTGCTGCCGTCACTCCTGGTGTGCCTCCTTTCGGAACTGCTAACATTGTCTTGCCTCCTCTCCTCTTTTCTGTGATGCTCTCTGGACTCTCTTTTCTCCGTCTTCCGGTCAAGGGAAGTAGCCGGCTTCTCAGAGCTGCTCATTTCACTTACAGAATGTGAGCCACTTCTGCTGCGTCTCTCTTCTCCTTGATTACGCCAAAGTTCTTGTCTATGACCCTGTGCTTGCATGTCTACAGTCACCCTGGGTGGACCTCTGGACATTTGGGAGTGGGAACGAGATGGCGAGGTGTGCTTAGGTTGAGAGAAAGGACTCTTTGAACGGCTAGACTTCCTAAGCTCTACGTGATCCTCATGCTGCTGATTCTGGCTTTTGCTTGATGCACTTTTCGTTAGTGGCGTGTCCCTCTGTGCTCTCTCAGACTTGTTCACATCACATTGAGTTTTTTCTGCGACTTCCTTCTCTTTTGAATTAGATTCCATACTCTGCTTATCAGGCTGTTTTGCAAGACATTCCTTACCTCCTTCTCTGCTATCCAGCTGCTTTCCAGCTGTTTCATAAACTTTCTGGGCAGTATTAATACTATGAGATTTTATGGCCTCATTCACGGAGCATCCATTTTCCCTCTCTTTTCCATTGGATGCTTTATCAAAGGGTTCACGTTGTTGACCTTGCACCTTTTCATCAGTATCTTTACTTTGACTGTCACTGTCTTTTCTGGTGTGTTGTTTCTGCACTGTTGAGGATGATTGTGTAGCGTTTGTGTGCATGGTCAGATGAGCAGTCTGACTGGATAGTCTATTTCCATCCTTAGCCTCTGCAACTCCCCAGCTTCCTTTGCAGTTCTTGCTCTGGCTCCTCAAGCAGTTTTCTTGCCCTCGTTCTGTCCGAGATGGATAGGATCTGCCCTGACCAGGTCTGCATTGAAAAAAAAAAAAGATTCAAAGTAAAAATACAGGTAGTAACTGATGCAACAAAGACAACAAAATGTATTTAAAATAAGGACACACAACTTAAAATGGGAGAAATACACTTTAAAAAGATAACGAAAGCATGTCATTCACCTGTTGGCTAGTTTGCTTATTTCCTCATCCTTCCTACTGATTTCCATCCTTGCGGTCTTGATAAGTGCACAGATGTTTTTCTTCAGTAGAATGTTCTCCTTATGTAAGCATAAGTTCTATAACATCAAATAAAATTGTCACAATTATAAATAAGGAAATATCTATTAAACAATAAACAAGGGATAACAAAAAACAACAATAAGAATTTTAATGCTTTGGAACAAAGAAACCTAGTTGAAAGAACTCCTTTGTACACTGCAAATGGAGGAGATTCCATATGAATGGGCTGATTTTCCTATTTAGAGCCCTGAAAAAGTCTAACAAGTAGTCCGTGAAAAGTATCTAGACACTAATTGTGTCTCTGGATAAAGGACATATAAATGCACTGTTGAGTAACAATCCAAATATAAACACACCTTGGTTTGTGTCTGCTGTAACTTTTCAAGTAATTCCTGCACCTGGTTTTGAGCAGCATCAAATTTACTTTTCAGCTGTAATGAAAAATACATATTAGAACAATACACTTTAATAGGTTATATTAGTTATTACTTAATAATAACATTATTTAACCACAAAACCAAAGACCTGTACAAAAACAGCACCGTTTCCTTCAGGAAAATATGGTGAATGCTAAAACCTCATTGTATGTTGTGTCTTTCTCCTCTTGCTCTTTGGTGATGAGCTCTTCATACAAATCCATAGACTCCTTCAGCCTATGTGGTGAGAGGAAAGTGCCGTCTCCACCTGGGGTAAACAGAGATAACATGATGCACTTGAGCACAACAATGGCAGAAGGTGAGACATGGTGAGATTTTGCTGCTCCACAATATAAAATTTGATATTAAATTTTTCCGCAATTCAATGATTCATCATGTCAGGATATTAATATGCCCTCCATGCATTGAAGATCAGATCTGCAGCCTCATGAACTAGTAACTCAAAAATAAATAGTAAACTCAAATATGTAGAAGGTAGATGATTGAAATTTGACCCGTATGGCTTATACCTTATAAAAAGGTTGATATGAGAAATGTTGCAGTTGTAACTGCTTTCCTGGAGACAACTGTGCGAGCTTGCTCTTAATGCACTGACACCAGCCAGCCTCTTAAGGCTGCTTGTAACTGTTGCCCGTCCAACTTTTTTGACCATGTTTCTCTTGTCAGTAAACTTTCCAATAGTATATTTTGACACATCACTCTGAGAACAGGCAGCCTTTTCAGCAATGACTTTATGAGGGTCAAGTCAGCTGCCTTATAACCGTGGTTATGTGTGCTGAACTAGATAGATGGTATTTTTTTCCTCAAAATTCAAAATTACATATTCTAATATGAGAAACCATATTTATTTTTTATGCGCTCCAATCCAAACTAATTAAAAGTAAAAAAATAAAGGCTTGAAATTACAGTTTGCATGTAATGAATATAATGAACAATAAACATATAATATTATTATTATTATTATAAAAAATATCATATTTGAGACGGGACACCACTGCAGTAAACACTATTACAAGGGAAACCACAAACTAAAACTTGATACACCCACCATTTCCTCCAACAGTTTTAGGACTGTCTTCTAACCCGGAGTAAATATCCACAGAATCTTCATTGTGAGTCAATGCAGAACCTAAAATATAAGAAGGATACAGATGGATAGACTTTTAGTTTCTATGCTTGCTTTTGCATTTTTAAAGTATAGACTTAACCAGCCTTTATTTTAAAAGAAGAAACCTAAAGAACCAATAAAAAAAAATCTAAATAATTTACATTACATTTAGATTAGCTTACCATAATGGCCCTGGTCAAGATCACCATAAAGCTCATCCATAGCACTCGCCTCAATGATTCCTGTCAGTCATGAGATGCAGAGCATTGCTTAGCTTGTCTGAAAGTAAGACACAAGTCATGAGTGATGTTTCACTGCAGCCCATTAGAAAACACTGAGCTTGAAAGAACAGACCACTTCCACACCACTAGTTAAAATTACAGATATAATGGTTGCCATAGCTACCTACCAACAGTACTCAGTGATTACATAATTGTGGGAATGAAATAAATGACCATTTAATTATAGACAAATTAATTTTACAAGATTAAGAAAAGCACAGAACACAAATATAGGGGTATGCACAGCACATCATGTGGGTTCAGCTCCTGAACACATCCTGGAAGAGCAGGTGGCAGATAAAAAGGTATTCCACCCACCCAAGCAACGGCCTGTGCTCAAAGCTGCCCAGCGGTAGGAGGTACAGAAGCATAAAGACCAGAACCCACCTTCTTCCCACCAGCCACCAGGCTGCTAAACAGTCAGTAGCACAGAGTTCCAGTCCACAGCTAGTCATCTAGCCCATCTGACCTGCCTCATCACACCTTCACATAAATTCTTTCAACAACTACATTTAATTCTATACCCAGCGAGCAGCGATGTCCTCCATGAGTCATCCAGTAAGTATCAGCACCATTGGTGGACAGTTGTATAATGCAGGACAACAAGCATGCATACAAAAAGATGACTTTTTGCCTTTGACGCCACGTCAATGTCGCCAAAGATGGCGTCGGGCCAGACTGTGATGAAGTCATATAGAATCATTAGTGTCATCGTTAGTGATGAGTCCCTGTTCTGTTTTTGTGGACACACCACAGTCTGAGCCATGCCAAACTGAAAATGCATGGGATGCTATTGGATACAACACCAACACTTCACGCCAACCCTAAACTCTACAGGAACTGAATGCAAATTTTCAAGCTATATGAGAAACCTCAATTCTATGCTGCCATACTGAGAGACACTACTTCTCTATGTGTAGCTCAATAAATCAGTTGAAATTTTTAATCATCAAGAGTTCTTGGTGACCTTCATCCTTCTTCCAAAAAGCATTGCAATCTGACACTTAATTCTAAGTGCAACTATTTTTTTGACGATGAGTGTATATCATGCTCACTTAATGAATGATTACCATAACAAACATTTGCTGTTCCAGTGCACGGAACGAAAATAACTGGATTAAGCTAAAGTTTCTCTACAAATTACAAAACAAAAACAAAAACAAAGGAACTCTTGCACCTCAAGTCCAGGACTGTACAGACTAGAGACAAGATCTAAACCTTCTGCCCCATAAACCAGTTACTAGAACAGTCTTTTGTCCTTAATTCCTTAAAATGTGCATCAAATCTGAGAACATCATCCATGTTTATCTCCATTAGGATTCAGTAAAGTACAGCTTTGAAGTGGACTTGACAAAAAGAGCAGCTGCTGCAATTTTAACCAGAATTGAGAGAACACAGCAGATCACTCAGTCCATCACTCGGGATGTGAAATCACTAGTCATCCAGTGAGATGTACAGATTTGAAAAGTGACACTACAAGTCTTACAATCACACAATGATTCAAGAATAAATTAAGATTATAAATCCAGTGGCTAGATTTTTAGATCCTTAAATACAGGTCAGACAGTAGAGCATAAAATCAGAAAAACCATGAAATCATTCTAAACACAACTGAAACCTGTCCCAGAAGATCTCAACAGATCCCAGATTGTCTCAGAAGATCCAATAAGGTCTCAGAAGATCCAATAAGGTCTCAGAAGATCCAATAAGGTCTCAGAAGATCCAATAAGGTCTCAGAAGATCCAATAACGTCTCAGAAGATCCAATAACGTCTCAGAAGATCCAATAACGTCTCAGAAGATCCCACAAGACCCCAGAAGGTCGCTAACACGTTGGCTGGCTGTATATTAAGTAAGTAAAGATCCTCTGGAGGCTTTCTAAAACTACTCAGTTAATCAGAGAACAGTAACAAGCCCAAGGCCACCTAGATAACTGTCAGATTAGTGGCTGAGTGTTGTCCAGTTACTGTAAATACAAAGGCATTCATCATAACGCGTGGTTAAAGTGAGAAAGGCGTGCAGTAAAGGGTATCTTACCCACCACTCCTTCGCCTGACAACCAGTTAGTAACCGTGAGCCACCGATACAAAAGCTAGTTAGCTGGCTAACATTGGAGCCACACTTGTAGAGGGAGTCATGGAGCGAGTTAAAGCCTCCAGCGCCCTGCTGAGGGGCCGCGCGGAGCGCAGAGTCCGGTTCTCTGAGGACGTGTTTAATCGTCTTTGCCGCTTTGCAGGTTTAAGGTCTTGAACTGCTGCTCTGTCCGGTACCGACAGACGCGCGCGCCAACCGACCGGCCCTGCAAAACAGGAAGTGACGTCATTTTCCCGCGAACTCCGCAGCTTCTAAATGAAAAATCCGTTCTGAAAAATAAAACATGAAATAACAAAATAAAAGTTCTAATAAATCAGCGCAGCAACCCTGAAACCTGCTTGCATTAATGTTATAATCATTTTTATTTTTTTAATTTTGACTTCAGCCTTCATGTGTTTCTGTTTTCTGTAGCTTTTTGCATTTATGCATTGGTTCATTACTACTCTTTATTGTATTTATATGTATATGTGTACTACAGTGTTTTAATATATGTTCTAATATCCTCAGCCAAATTATGAACTAACAGAAAAGCTCTCACTAAACCGACTTGCTGAAACCTCAAAAACAAGCAGGGCAGTGGTACTCCAGAACAAGGATTGAGAACCTGTAATACATTTGATAGGATGGCCAGGATACTTAATGTGGAGTCCCTCAGGGATCAGGTATTGGGCCTGATCTTCTATTCAATTTATACATGATTTCATTTGTTAACCAACAAAACTGTTTATCATATTTAGGCAGAAGACATCACTCATCAAACACTCATCATCAAAAAATAATTGCACCCTGAAAGAATCAACCAACAGGAATGAAACCTGGTTGGGAAGGTTTGACATAAGGAGACATGCAAATTAATCAAGTTTCAGGCTCTGCTGATGTGACATAAGACAGACCTTGTCCGTCTCCAGGACCGGGATTGAGAACCACAGCATGAGGCTTACTGCTCTCGACTGTATACAAACTCATGCACTTGTCAATAAACTATATGCCATCTTGTACACTTGTATTTACACTGTAAGTCCAAATATTTGTGGAATTCTTTCTAATGAATGTATTCAGCTACATTAAGTTGCATCCATTGCTGGCACAGATTTGCAAATGCACACAAGGATTATCTAGTCCCTGTAGAGAAGTACTGCCAATAGAACAGGACTCTCTAAAAGTCAACATGAAGCCCAGCATCAAGTTGTGGAGCACTGGAATGATGAGGCTCTATCCAATACATTTGGAATGAGTTTGGATGATGATCATATAACATCCTGACCTCACTAATACTCTTTTTATTGACTACAATCAACTCCTCACCGCAGTGCTCCAAAATTATTTCATGATTTTTATAACAAAAACTTTTTATAATGTGTTTTAATATTGAAAGAAACAATGAATAAGGATGTCCCTTTACTTTTGTCCATATAGTGTAAAAATCTGCATTCTTGTGGACTTGTTTATACCTGTATGCAGTTAAAAAAGCAGACTTGTATACAGATCTCTATGCAGAATTGTCCATTTCTATATGTAGACTTGTGTAATTGTCTATGTGTATAAGCAGATATTCACTATGCACCTTTACATTTGAGTATCTCTATTTACAGATTTGTATTTATGTGTAAGTCCATATACAGACATGTATACTTGTATATGTCTAAATGCAGACTTGTATTTGTGTGTCTATATACAGACTTGTATACTTCTGTATCTCTTTATGCAAAATTGTATATTTGTGTATGTTTATATACAGACTTATATTTGTGTATGTCTATATACAGATTTGTTTACTTGTTTATGTCTATATACAGACTGGTATAGTTGTGTAAGGCTATATACAGACTGGTATAGACATGTAGGTCTATATACTGAGTGATATAGCCATGTAAGTCAATATACTGACTGGTATAGCCGTGTAGGTCTATACACAGACTGGTATAGCCATGTAAGACTATAAACAGACTGGTATAGCCATGTAGGTCTATATACAGACTGATATAGCCGTGTAAGACTATAAACAGACTGGTATAGCCGTGTAAGTCTAAATACACACTGGTATAGCCGTGTAGGTCTATATACAGACTGGCGTTTAGGGTTTGTGCAGACTTGTGATCCACAGTGAGGACTGGAGCCTCTTCCTGTCGCAACGCGGCGCGTAATCACTGCGACCCGGAAACTCTCGTCGTCGCTCGCTCACATGTGGACGGAGGGTTTTAACAGTGACGGGACGGCGGAGCTCCTTCTGTCCTCACACACACACACCCTTGCACTTCCACACACAGACTAACGAGTGATGAGCCTCCCCGGTCCCGCTCCGCTGAGCAGCAGCCCGTAGTTTCCGCCCATTTATCCCGCAGAGCTGCTGCTGAGAGCAGCATGGAGAAGCTGGAGCTCAGCCTCACTTCACTGGCCACGATTTCCAGACATGTGGACAAGAGTCACGACGAGCTGAGCAAGTATTTAAGCAAACAGGTGAGATCCCCGCTTCTCTGTGTACGCACGAGTTGTGTTTGGGTTTTTGGGAGCGGGTCGTGCGCGCGCGCGTGCGCGCGTGTGTGTGTGTTTACATCTCGTGTGTTCCGTGCTTTGAGAAGTGCATGGAAACGAGGAGATGTGTGGACTCACACACACAGCTGTAGAGGCACCCCCTTCCTTTCATAGCATCACAGCCTCTGCTCTTCTGTAAAGGCTTTGCATTAGATGTTGGAACATTGCTGTGAGGATCTGGATTGCATTCAGCCACGCGAACGTCACTGATGCCAGAGCCCCTGGGCAAAACTACTCCAAACAGTTCTAAAGGCAGCTCTGCCTCTGAGGCAGGACAAACGCAATTGATTCAGGCAATAACTAATTACAGCAGGCAGTGGGCGGAGCTTCAGAGGTGGGAGCCTGTTGCTGTGTGTGTGTGATAAATAATGTATGAGTTTGTGTTTGTAAAGGTGTGCAATTCAGTTTGGAAGGATATGGTTGTAGTGCATGGACAAATTCTCTATTTGCTTGTTTGTTTGCAGTGTGATCTGCAAACAAAGCAGCCATGGTCTGGTGGTTAGGGAACCAGTCTTGTGACTGGAAGGTAGCTGGTTCTAATCCCTGAACTGGCAGGACATGACTGAAGTGCCCTTGAGCATAACTCCATGGGCACACTGCTTCTGGCACGTGTGATCACTGTCCCCTGGTCTGAGCATTCGCTGGGTGTGTCTGTCACTGTGAGAATGGGTTAAATGCAGGTGCAAATGATTAACTCCCTTTGTGTGCACAACACAGTGAGTTAAAAAGGTATAATTTATTACTTACTTACTTGATCTTAGCTCCGCCCATTTTCATTCATTGCAGATTTTCATTTGATTTTCTCCTCTGGGCTGTATTTCCATCCCCACTTTCTAATTCCAACAGTTGGTTTTCCCAGTGCAGTGTTTTTCCTCCACTGTTCTAAAACGTATCCGATTTTTAACAAACAGGGCTGAAGTGATTGACCGCCTTGGCAACCAGAGATGAGATGATCTCAGTGGGTCCCAGGCATCTGCAGGGGTTCCACATTTGACAACATGCTGGCTGACAGACAGACAGACAGACAGACAGACAGATAGATAGATAGATAGATAGATAGATAGATGGAACTTTATTGATCCCTTAGGATCCACATATGAGATCCACATATGAAGTTCTAGGCAGCAGACACCTGTTTCTAAAGCTTATTTGAATTGGTTGTTCTCTGATCCGGTTGCTTTTGTTCTGCCTTAGAGCCAGAGATGCCCTCCGAACTGTTTTGAGTAGGGATTTCAAAAGTGGTGCCAGATATTAAAGTTGGATGATTAGTTCTTCCAAAAGATATTGGATTCTTGGATTGTTAGGAGAAATGCAGATAGCTCTCAGTTTGTATGCTTTAGTCGGATATTGTAACTACAGACCGTGTGTGCAGTTGAACATCTCTGTCAGCAATGGGTTCATTTTATTTGAAATAGTATTTTTGATATGATTTTTAAGTAATTCAGGGTGGCTTAATGTAAAATGTGTACTTTTAGAGAAACATGGATCTGTTTACAGTGGTGGTCTTCAAAGTTCAAAGATTTGACAGTATTTTGCAGTAGTTTTCAGGAGGTTTTGACTTTGAATTTGTTGTGGATGAATCCAAAACTGATGTTTAATGGTAAAATATTTCCTCCAAGAAACTCACCACATATAAAACTCTGATGTGTGGTGAATGGCTGAGTTGCAATATAAAAAAATGGTTACATTTCTGTTAGGTCTGCTTGCTGCTTCTACAATCAACCATTTCACACTAAACTAAGACTGGGCAATATGTCAATATTTACATCTATATCAGCAATGTAAACAGTGCGATATGGGTTGAGGTGATTTATATAGAGAGTTAAAGTTTTATATAAGGTTCTGTTTCAGTCTTGTGAAACAGTCTTCTGCTCCACCCTGTGCTCTCAGCTCGTCCTCTACTCTGCTTCCCTCCACCCCCATTCGCACTCTCAGGTTCACACCACAAAGGGGGCCTGAGACAGAGCTCTGACATGAAGAATACTCAATAAAGAAGAAATGAAGATCAAATTTCAGTATGTTTAAATATATTTAAAAGAAAACTGGCGATTTTATCGATAGGGCCCTCTTTCTTTCGAGTTGAATTTTTCAAATTGTATATCCACATTCAGGTAAAATATATTGATATGATTTTTTGTCCATATCACCCAGCCCTTCACCAAACCCCACTCAAGATGACTTTGATTACATCTCTGAATTCTGCAACTAATATTTCCTTCGTTACTATATTTAACTCATGTTTGGATCCCTTCAGACATAAAGTTGGGGGAGAGGCTGAGGAAGATGTGTGTGTTCTTTCTTTATTGCTGATAGATATGGAACCAGCAGGACAGGCAGTGCATCCTGGGTTGTCTAGCTCAGCTGCTACTGGAAAAAGATTACACCCTCCTCATCGCCCGACACCTGCGGCCACTGATCCTGGACCTGCTGCAGAGAAATGCAGAGAGGATAAAGGCAGACGTCAGGCTCAATCATGACCTGCACGAGCGGCTATGCGTGGCACTCAGCAAGCTCCTCAGTGTCAGTCCAGATGCTCAAGCGTGAGTATAACCCTTCTTTTTGTAGTTGTGCATGAACTGACTTTATCTGGGTTTGAAAAACTGACCCATAGTGTTGTAAAGGTTATGCATGTGGGATGTCTGCACTGAGTGGAGTGTGTTGACCGTTTAAGTGTGTTCATATTTTTGGAGGGTTTTAATTAGAGATGAGAGATGTGAGATGTTTGCAAGTAATGGTTTACTAGTTAATGTATGAACTCATTATCTGTTGTTTATCTACATTTTATTTTTTATCTACCATTAAATTTACAAAACCAACTTCTTATTAAGACATATTGCTGTCAATGACTCTTACAGTGTATTGCAATCTGTTAGAATGTCTATGAACTATTATTTCACATTAAACTATTATACAGGGCACATTCTTTACAGATTTAAATTAATTTTATTGTTGTTAATAATGGAATTTGTTGTTTAATGTGTAAAAGCCAAAGAAAATCAATGTAGTTAGCTTGTATTACAATTGCCTGAATGCAGTGCTGCTGTTCTTCAGGGTTTGAGAACTTTGCTGTCTTAAAAAATAATAAGACAAGAGTAAAGTTTGCCAAAGAACACAGAGACAAAGACCAGGACTTCTGGAACAATGTGTTTTGCACAGACAAATCCAAAGTTGAATTATTTGGGCACAGTAACAGAACAATGTTTGGCAAAAACCAAATACAGCGTTTGAGCAGAAGAACCTCATACCAACTGTGAAGCATGGTGATGGAAGTGTTATGATTTGAGGCTACTTTGCTGCAGCAGGGCCTGGAGAGCTTTAAATCATACAATACAATACTAATGTATCAAATGCTGCTTAGTGACAATGGGAGGCTGTGTGTCCAACAACTGAAACTGAAACATGGAGGAGTGGGAAAAGCTTTCTCCTAGTTGGGAGTCAGAGACTGGTAGAAGGTTAGAGGAATTATTTCAGCCAAAAAAGGAATTACCAGTTATTAGAGCATAGGGTATCCTAATGGTTTCCTCAGAAAATTACATTTTATAAATTATTTTTAAGAGACATCTTCAGTTTTATGTGTTTAATTATATCACCTCCATCACTCAATATAGTTGTAATGAAGATCAAATGTCCTAACTAGGTATCCTTATCGGATCAGAGTGCAATAGCACTGTTAGAGCGTCCCTTTTGATTCCTGTATTTAATGTATTTAATTAAGCAGCTTTTTAGACCATTATGCCTTCTGTGGTTTCGTCTCACATTTCCCAGTAATAACAAAAATGTATATCTATTTTTTTGGACTGATGGAACAGTAGATTCCTTTTGCATGTTATAGTTCCATAATCAACACCTTCAACAACTAATTGACTTAACTGTTCAAGGTCTGTCAAAGCAAGCGATTCACTCTGGCCTCATCCTCCCTTCCTCAGGTTTGCAGCTAGGTACTTCAACAGTGCCCCACCCGTCTTTCAGAGACTCTTCTTTACCAGCGAAGAGTCCGCTTCCATCCAGTATGGCCCCCGTCGCATGAAGCTGCGTGACCTGATGGGGGCCACTCTCCGCTTCCTCCAAAGTGACTGTGAGAAATTTCGAGTACTGTGGGACTGGAGCGCTTGCATCTCACAGCTGCTCACGAGTGATGTCATGGTCCGAGGGTAGGGTTGATTGACTTCAGGGCAGACCTGCTGCTCACAAATCGTCATGCAATATAGTTTCTGTTTGGTGAAAATTAAAAAATATCTCTGTCGGCAATTGCGTTTAATTCCGTGAAACTGTAATTGTGTCTGTGGACCTGTCTTTTTAATTTGGTTGTCTTTTTTATTCTTTGTTTTTCTGAAGTTACACTGCGCAGTGCCTTGCGTTGGTGTCCCACATGACTGATAACCAGAAAACCATCTTCCTAAGGAAGGTGCTGTCCAGTGAGGAGATTCTGCATCTAAAAATGAAGTAAGTTTCAAAGTTGCATTTGAACAAAATTGTTAAGGATGAAAGAATAAATATTCGTCATGTTTTATTGTACTGTCAGTGTCTTGACCAAGTATAATCTTTGCCCTATGCTGTTGTTGGTAAATTATTGGCTGAGTGATGCAGCCGCCCTTCATAATTCTGTTCTCTTCATCCTTCTAGGTCGTTAGAAGAGGCCCAGCAACTTGAAGTAGAGCGAGCTCTGGTTTTGGCCAATCAGGGCTCAGTAATGTGGCGTTTAGAAAGAGGAAATAAGTTCAGCAAAGGACAGGTGGTGTCAGAGGACCTCTCCCAGAGCGTCACTGCTGTGTGTGGAGTGATCTTGCCAAGACTGACCCCTCGACAGGAAGAACAGGTTAGATGAACATCCCTGAATTATTAAACAAGTGTCAGTAACTCACCTTCCTGCCGAATTCAACTCCAACTCAAAACATAGACCACTTCAGGTCTCAAAAAAGACTTGGTCAGAGTATGATATAGCTCATGAGGACGAGAACCGAAGGATGGGTGGTCACTATGTTAGACAAAGATGAATTAAATGAAGATGGTCTGTTCCATACTTCTATGATCTGACGTTATTCCACGTGATTCATGACATCACAGACGGTCACTGCTTTAGCTGTGCACGTTTGATGTACGTGTAGTAACTGTTGTATAAACAGAAATAAATCATGTATAATGTCGCTAAGTACATTTATTAAGATTTAACAGCATGTGGAAGACATTTTAATTTCAGAATGATTTTAAAGGGCCCCTATCATACATTCAAAATGATTTAGAATGGTCAGGAGACAATTTTATGACCACTGTTGGCACCTTAAAATTAAAACTGACCTCTGCTCTGATGATCTGCATGGTATTGTACCTTATTCAGTTGCACTCTTGTCTGAAACAGTCCTCATCATTTCTGTTTCTGCATTATTCAGTGGGGTTTGACAAATCATCACTGTCATGCAACATATTTACTTTTGAATCCGGACGTTTTTCTTTACATTGTGTCAGAGTTTTGTAATGAATAGACCAATAGAAATGCTCCAAAACGAATAAAATGTTTTCACCTTGACTTCCACTCAAGGTTAGGAAGATTATTTTCCTTCTTCTGTAAAGTTTCCCTTTTGGAGATACAGGGATTTTGTCCTCTAGTGATTTAAGTCTCTGTGTGGATGCTAATCACTCTACCTTGCAGTTTGTTTGTAAGTTCTGCTCTGTCTCGTAGACACATTTGAAACATCTGGTGCTAGTGGATTCCACATGTCGAAACCTCAGACGACTCGCCATGGCTGTAGCATCCCAGAAGCCTGTTCTTCTGGAAGGACCCGTCGGCTGTGGCAAAACCTCCTTGGTCGAATATCTAGCAGCTGTAACAGGACACGTGAAGACCCCCGACATCCTCAAGGTTCAGCTAGGAGATCAGACAGACAGCAAGGTGAGAGTATCTCTTGTGTATCTCTTAAGGTGTTTTAAAATATATATTTTATGTGTTTTTAAAAATCTTGAAACAATATCTAGTAATCAGATTAGATCCTGGTCACAAATCTGGGTACAAATCTAATTAATCTTTTAATTTGCTATTAAATTACTTTGCTGTTTGTGCAGATGTTGCTGGGGATGTACCGATGCACAGATATTCCTGGGAAGTTTGTGTGGCAGCCAGGGTCCCTCACTCAGGCAGTGTCAAAGGGCCACTGGATCCTTCTGGAGGACATTGATCATGCTCCTCTGGATGTGGTGAGTGAGGGTGAAAGGGGGAATAAGGGATAATATATATAATATACAGTATATACATGTAGTGTACATCTTAATATTGATTTAGGTTAACATGGCTTTTCAGATAATAATATTTCTCAAATTTTTTATGATAGTTTCAGCTGAACAGTATATCCATAATATAATACTCATAAAACTGCCGGTTCTTAAAGTTTATGTTTTTTTGGATCTATTCTCTGGATCCATTTGTACTGTTCTCATTTTCCATTATATTTGCCTAATATTATCTTCCAATAAAACTAAAAAAATTTATTTTTATGACACTTTAATCTAATTTGCATAATAATTTGGAAGGCAGTGTATAGCAGAAGAACAAACTATTGAAATTTCATTTTTTCCTGTATTGTGCAGCCCTAATCCACAGCCCATCACATTCGGTGTTTGGATATCAGATGAAAAATATGTAGTAATATAACCAAAATAATGTATTTGATTCATATCCTCTATTTGAATTTTTTTGTTGTCATTGTAACTGTGTTTTATTGTGTTTATTTTTATGCTGAAAACTATAAGAGGTTTATAGAGTGGCTTATGTTGCCATGTGTCCAGATTTCAGTGCTTTTGCCCCTGATGGAAAACAAGAAACTGACCATCCCTGGCCGAGAGGACTGCATCCAGGTGGCCCCTGGCTTTCAGTTTTTTGCTACAAGAAGGTAAGATGATCCCAGGCCCCTCGCACTTGATTTGACCTTCTGAAAACTTTAACCTGCTAAAACATCTCTGCTAAAACTGCATATATTTTGTTTCACCTCCATCAGGTAGTTTATTTAGCTCGATGTCTGTTGAAATGAAAAGAAATAATTGCTACTACTTTGTGTGCTTTGACCTTTGTGTCTTCACTAAATGCATCTTTATGTTCCTTTTGTTATTCAGGATGTTCTACAGTGGTGGAGCTTGGCATCGACCCCAGAGCACCCATGCTGCTTTACTGGACAAATACTGGAGCAAGCTTCAGATTGGAAATATGACAAGAGATGAACTCAAACAGGCAAGCTTCAATTTTTAAGTTTCCTGTTTAAAGGACTGGTTTGGCAAATAAGAAAATGTATGAGGTGTGTTCAGAAGGTATCCAAACGTTATTCAGATACAACAGTCTTGCAGTGGTCTCCTTCAACGTAGTCCCCTTGGGTTGCTACACACGTCTCCCGGCTGTTCTGCTGCTGTCAGAAGCAGCACTGGAGCATGTTTTGGCGATGGACCTAACCTGCTCTGTCATATTCTGCATGATGTCCTCTCTTGACCAAAATCTGCTCCCTTTCAGGAGCATTTTCAGCTAGAAGTCACCAGTCACTTAACTATTTTAAACTTTTAGCCTGTATCCGCCACCTCCAGCCACCTCATAGCCTGTGACTGTTCAGTTGAGTTTATTGTTTCTCTTATCATTTTCTTATTTTTGATTTATTGTCATTTTTATAGTTTAGATAGTGATCATTTTTATAAAACTTTACTGATTTTAGTCTTAGTTAATGTATTTGCAAGTGAAAATAAAGGATAATTGCTTTGATTTGGCCTTAATAGTGCATTTTTATCAATACACCAAAACACATCAGTCCTTAAATGTTCTGACTGCGTCGTCTGGTATGAAAAAACTGAACTACACTTAACATTTTCTACCCTGCCTGCTTTCTCTCAGGTCCTGTTGAACATGTACCCAAACCTGATGACAGTGGTGGATCGCCTGTTGGACATTTACTGTCAACTGACCGGAGACAGACACCACATCCCAGTCAGTTCCTTCCATCAGAACCGGGGTGAAGAGAAGGCCTCGCTGCTGGAGGGCCGAGGACTCTCTCTGAGGTAGCGTGAAAACAGTAAATCCAGTTGCTTTTCTGTGGAACTTCATTTAAAAGATACCTTAAAAAACTGTATAATTGCAATGACAGGAGAGCTGTTAAACTAAGGTAAGTGACACTGGTTTGATTTCTAACACATTGTAACGCATCATTCCTACGACTGAAGTAATGTAGTTGCGGATGACAATGCAGCGCTCAAAGACCGCACACTAGGGCATGCACCACTAAAAAAATATCACACTCTGGACATCTAACAGTTACTTTAAGCTTTGTAGATGAGCTCAGACTTCTGAAGGAACATTAGATCATGTTAAATGTTTTGGTCAAATTAAATTGTCTTGAAACAGAACTGATTACCGTATTTTCCGAACTATAGAGCGCACCTGAATATAAGCCGCACCCGCAAAGTTTTTTTTAAAAACTGGAAATGAACATATATGAGCCGCACCGGGCTGAAAGCCACTGATATCTGCTGAACTGATAACGTAGTTTAACTGAACATAAAAGAACTAGTTTCTGAACCGTGCCTGTAGCATAAAAGTTAAAGTGCTGATCAAACCAAACAGAAAAGTTATTGATTGGTTTATTCGTCGTCCTCCTGCGCACTGAAACCACTGAAGTCTTCTTCAGTGTCAGCCTTAGAAGAGCTTTCTCACATACCGGTACTTTTTCTATGTCGATGTCAGTGTTGCTCTCCGTGTCGCTGTCATCCTGGGGTGAAGCTGGTTCTGAAGCTGTGGTGCCCTCTTCACACACCAGTCCAGCCTTTCGGAATCCATTGGTGATGGTAGATTCCTTCACACTGCTCCACGCTGTTAGGATCCACTGACAGACATCAGAAAATGATGCTCTGCACATGCGGCCAGTTTTTGTGAAGGTTTATCAAAACAAAATTGTCCGTGGTGGTGGCTGCTTGCATGTGCTAACTGAAAATTAACCTTGTCTACTGTGATTTCCAGCTTTTGAATTTGGCGCCCCCTAGAGGGTGAAGAAAAAGCAGCACCTCATTATAAGCCACATGGTTGAATGCGTGGAAAAAAGTAGCGACTTATTGTCTGGAAAATACGGTACTTTGTTTCGTTTCAGTTTAGTTCTATATTTCTGCAAAAATGAGAACATGCTATTATAAACGAGCGATCTGTTGAGTGTATGAATCTTCGACACTCATTTCCATTTCCACTGAAGGGTCTTCATGGCGATATATCAATATTTATATCTATACCTGGATATAAACAGTTTGGATATATTTCTATAAATTTCTATGACAGCTAAATATCACCAAATGTTCAATGGCCAGTATAGCATCAGAACTGGCATTAAAGTCTGAACGTTAGGTACCCCTCCAGTAGGAACGATGATCAACAGACCCTGGGGGGATTCTATCAGCTTTCCATTGTCTCTGAATGCAGTCGATGGATCATCGACCCCCTCCATCCCCACCCGGAGTCCCTACATCAGACAGTCATCGTCAGGCCAGGGAGGCACTATTAGATAATCAGCTCGGTTAATGTAGAGTATCACACATGGGTGAAGCTCTAGGGCTTGATATAGCATCCCACCCTGTTAGCAAGTGACAGAGCATTTTCAGAGCAAGTATAATAAACCAATAATGTTAGCTGATCATTATTAGTCATTAGTTATTAAGTAGTTATACAGCAGTTCAGTACCAAACAGACGTTACCTGTCTCTAAAACATTTATTACCCACTAATAAATCAGACACTAAAATCAGACAGTAACATATAAACTACTGCCAATGTGTTCACGTTTCCAGATGGATGAGTGTCATGTGAGTAGATTTTAATAGCTATAACAGCATACTATCTTGTTGTTGTACATGAGTAATAAGACAAAGGTAATAGGATTTATTTGAACTCACTTATTGAGTTATTGAGACACACTTGTATAATTACATACACAGTGCTACGGTGGTGCATCTGTAACAGTGACTGTCTCCAGTAGTTCTTCAGGAGTTTTTTTATTTATTTATGCTGGCATTTTTTATTACATAGGAGCTGCAGCTGAAGGCAGTTTTAGATTTCTGGGTAAAAGGGTTGTCCCACAGTGGAGAAATCAATCTGTTTATGTCAGCATTGAGCTGGAGTGACGTTTTAGCTGAAGCCAAATCAATGGAGTAGTTTGGTGAAACTCTTTTCACAGGCCCTTTACTGATCTTAAATGGTTTTTAGCTTTATTTTTTATTATTATTGTTGTGTTTTACAATATTTCTGTTCTGCTAAATTCTATGAAAAGCAATTCTGCAAAGGTTTTTTATGAAAGGCAGTGGTTCTATATATATATATATATGACAGCTCTAAGAAATGTCACTATCATGACAGTCCTTTATACTATAGAAAAAGGGTTATTGGACTAACATGGTCTGTTAGAACTACTGCTACTTTTACTTGACTAATACTACTACTAATAATAATAATAATCAGAAATTTTAAATGATGCTTGAATTTATAATGCATTATATATTTGGTGTATTAAATATTACTTAAATGCATATTAATATCAATAAAGGATATTAACATTAGCAGAAACAATTAGGTCATATTCCAGATCATAGAGCTCTTCATCGCCACCTGAAAGACTCTTCATACATGTTTTAATTATGAAACTCACCGAAACACAGGTTGTTTCAGTATTAATTGAAATGGAACATCCGCAAGATATCCTGATGTTAAAATCAAGTGCAGTGATGAGTACAGTGTTACACAGTTGATTAAAGAGTGCATTAACTATATTTTGTTTTGTGCTGTGTGTTGAGCAGGGACCTGCTGAAGTGGTGCGATAGAATATGCATGAATTTTGACAACTCTTCCCCCGCCACGGCCCAGAATGTGTTCCTAGAGGTGAGTGACTTGCCGTTGCCATGGTGACACTGTCAGGTCTTTTCTGTGCAGGAATGGTGAGGCCCAACCCCGACACTGATTTTGGCACTGTGAAACAATGTGTTCCGTTTACAAAAATGTGAAAATTGTTTGTAGATAGGTCTGTCATGAATATTTGGACAATATATTTTTGCACAAAGAATTGCGATAAAGGATCATAGTTTCATTTTTAAAAAGATCAGAAAGCCATTTTATGCTGCTTAGTTATTATAGTGTAATAATACAATTTCACTGTTATAAAAATAATGAACTTTAACATTATTAAGAATATTCAGATTTTAGAATTGAAACAAATTAAACATAAGTTAAAGCACTATTTTAAAATAAGGTTGACATATTGGATAATTCCATTGTGCTCTCCCTGCTAATAAAATCATAAAATGTGATGTTAGGGTCAACAAAAAGTATTGTACCATATCAGCAAATATATTTTTATAACAGGCCTTTTTGTATGGTAACTTTTTCAAAAGTTCAAAAGTTGCCAAAACTATAGAAACTGGATAGATTTTTTTTATTTGCTCCAGTAAATTCTTGTAAAGGTTCTTGTCCCTGGTTCATGTTTAGCAGAAATATTCTAGTTTTCAGCATCACAGAATTTATTCTATTCTACTACACTTTAAGTTTTCAGTATAAAATGGAATAGAGTAGCATAAAATACTGTAAAGGCACTTTCACATTAAATCTGATTTTTACGGATGAAAAAAACATATTAATGTTTGCCTTTCAAACAGAATTTGAAACTGAAGGACGGTGACATTTTTCAATCAGAACCTGCTTGATTTTCTGCCATGTTGGATGTGTTAAAATAAGCTTCATTCGAGCTTTATCATCATGGCTGCAGACCATAATCAGGCGTCAGCTTATCTACTTTGTAGCAGAACACAGAAACTTATTTGAACAGCTGACTATCAACATGCAAAGGTTAAAGAATAAGTCGGAGCAGAGCTGAAAGCCTGGGGAATGACACTTAATGTAGTCAGATTCTTAAGCTTATATGTGTGCATCTTTAGCATATACATGGCCAAAAAGAGCCACAAACTCCTTGTTGATGAGCACTTGGGTGGAGAAGTTCAGCCAAGAGAGCAACATTAGCCATGTCCAATTCTACTTTCTCCCCACATCACATCCAGTCCAACAGGATTAACTGTGGACGCAAGAGGAAACTGTCTGAAAGGGATGTTTGGGTGCTAACCCAGATTGTATCCAAAAAATGTCATTCCCAAGACGAACTGACTCTGTATTGGCCGCAAAAGGAGGCCCTAGTGCACCATACTAATCAATTATTGTGGTCTAAAACCAGGTGTTTCAGTTTCATTGTTCAACCCCTGTATGTACTTAGGAATGCACAATGTGACTTTTTTTGTGATCATCATATGTTGCCTACCATGATGATGATGATGATGATGATGATTTTGTCCTGCAGGCCCTGGACTGTTTCACTGCCATGCTATCCAAAGCAGAGAGTCGGCTGAAGTTGGCTGAAATCATTGGCAGCAAGCTCAACATCTCCAAAGAGAAGGTGTGACTAAAATATTCCTTGCATCACTGTTTTCCAGTCACCTTCAAGTATTTGTGCTTTCTACTGAGCTGAATCCTGAAAGGAGAGTTTGTGTTTACAACATTATCATTTTTGTTGGTGATTAAAGCAGGTTTCTTGCCACTCCTTAATCCATTAGGTTGAGGTAAGGATTTTGCTAAAAACATTCTGAAAACTGCTTCATTGTCCTGCTGAAACATCTAATTTTCCAGATTTCTGGCAGATGATTTGGTTATGCTGAAAAGTTCTGAGGAGGTCCTCCACCTACATTGTTCCATCCTTTTTATGCAATGTGCCGGTTCAACTGGCTGCAAAGGAGTCCCAGAACGTTGCCACCACCATGCTTAAAAGCTGGTGCAGTGTGTAGTATTTCCACACCTCTCACTAGCCTACGTTCAGTTCTTTGAACTGCTGATGTCTGCAGTGTTGCGGAAACGTTTGTGGTAAACTGTGTGGGCTGTGAGTTGCAAGTGGTTGGGAGGCCCTTCACTAGGATTAAGCATTAAACACTTCAATTATTGTAGTCATTATTATATTTTAAGCCCCTGTCCAGTTATTTCCATGATTCTCTATTCTGGAACTTTAGTGTTTGTCTGTTTGTTTTAATTTGGATAGGAATAAATTTGGCCCAGCTGACTGTTGATTGGCCAAAGAACCAATCAGAGATGGCAAAATGTTTGTCACCTGGACTTCCCAAACACGCCACTCCCTTAAAACACACCAACCCCTGTTAGCTAATCAACTAAGTTTGCTGGTCATACCAGCCACACACTTGCTCGTTTAAGCTCATTTAAAATTGTTTAACCATTCAAAGCTCCATGTGCTAATGAAAACTCACAGTAAGTAAGTTCACAGCAAACCTTTAGGTTAAAACATGTCTTCAGTCAGATCCACCGATTACATGAATCAGAATAAACACATGAACAGATTCATGGTCTCAACGGTTAGCAGCATTTTTCTGCCAACCATTCTGTGATCTGACACGCCCTTGCAGTTCTGCAGCTAGTGGTTTTTAGAGCATAAAAATGAAACTGCATTAATATAGAAATATGTACAAATATGTATAAATATGAAATAAGTAACATTGATAAATTATTCAGATACAGATCGTCACTATCCAATGAAAAACATTTATCTCCACAATGGTGACTTCACAGGAGAGGGCAAATAATGTTCTTTTCTTTGAATGGAAGAGAATGTAAATTAAGAGTAATTAACAGTCATTTTAGAGCATTTTGAATAGACTATTCATCCTGAATTTACACAGTGTGCAGAACAGCTACAGGGTCTAAATGATTGAGAAAACTGAAAATGGACAAAAATGAAGATAAATGCTTTTCATTTGAGAGCAACAATATCTTTAGTATAAAAGTATGTTTTAAAGATATTTGAAATTAGTAGACAGGGGTTTAAAAAGATTCCTGGATCTTAATAAGGGTCGTCATATAACAGACAGAGTAAGTTTTAACACAGTGATGAGCTGTACTGATATTACCCCTGTCCTTAACATTAAAAGTCAGTTGTGTAACGTTTGCCCTACATACTGTTTTTCAGGCCCAACATTTCTGTCAGCTGTATCAGCCGGGCATCAGTGTGACAGAGCTGGAAGTGACGGTGGGACGCAGCATGCTATTGCGCAAACAGTGCGATGTTGTACGGCTTGAAACGTAAGGTTCACTATAAGGACATGACCTAGGTTCTGCTATATGGGTCTCTCTCACTCTCTCTCTCTCTCTAGTGATTCTGCTGATATTTTGATCTAGAGTTATGGCAACATTCACCTAGTTGTGATGGGCACCCTGCTGGTGAATTGAATAAACATTGAATTGATTGCTAACTGCACTGGTTAAAAGAAACCCATACTGCCCCCAAGCACTTTAGACACAAACACACTGTTCTATAGGTTTTCAGACATTACAGGGTCACTTGGGGTCATCTGATTATACAAAAGCAACAAGAAATAAGAAAAGCAGAATGTTCTAAAGTTTTGCACTTTAATAATTGTAATATGTTCCTATTTTGTTTTTATGTTCACAGAGAAAAACAAACCTTTGCTGCCACGCGACCTTCCTCATTGCTGTTGGAGCAGCTGTCTGTGTGTGTCACAAAGGGAGAGCCTGTCCTGTTGGTTGGAGAGACGGGCACAGGAAAGACATCAACTGTGCAGTACCTGGCTGGACTGACAGGTGGGCGGGACCATGCAAACTCCTAATATCCACTTACTAATAATGATCATACAGGCAAAACCATCATATTTCTCATATCAAATTTTCTATCATATAAGAGTAGTTTTTACACCGAGCTTGGAGATTCAATACATGGTACTTATTCTCAGCTGCAGCAGATAAAGCTGCTACCTCACAACACATCAGTGCCTTCTTCTGGAGTAAAATGGGGGTGCAGGGCAGCTTTATTCGGAGTTGATTTGATCCCAGAGAGTAGGGTGCAAGTTGCTGATAGCTTATGTGCTAGCTAGTCCAGTAGCATATTTCAGTGCTGCCGTTTATGGAGCTGAAGTTAAAAACATATTGTGAGTCTAATATTCATCAATGATTTGATATTGAATTAAATTGAATCAGAATCGAATGGATTTGTGAAATCGGTGGAAATACCCAGCCTTACATTCACCTGAGATTGATGGAAAACCTGTAATTTTTTTGCTAGACTGTTATAAACTATTAAATTATATTGTTAGTCTATAGACTACTTTGCAAGTGGTAATCAATGGGGTCTAAGCACCAAGCTCCATCATGAAGCCATAGGGGCACAGAAGATGGGCATTGTGTTAGGGTGGCATTGTTTATGACATGCATAGTTGTTGAACTCCACAAACCGACTAATTCCATAGCATCACCTCCGTATTTCCATGTTCGAATGCATTAGAATATCCATGTTAAAGTCACAACAGGGCATTGGTTACTGAACTCTTTTGACTGCTCATGCATTTTTATTCATATCTGAATAATGGAAAGTACTGATGAAATCTGACCCTCTTGGTTATCTTCGGTATGTTTAGGACACAAGCTGCGCGTGGTCAATATGAACCAGCAGAGCGACACTGCAGACCTGCTGGGAGGGTGAGTCAGAGAGAACCTGCTGAATCATGTAGAACTAAAAGTGAGGCCATGCAGTATGTGAAATATGTTTTAATTTATTGTGTAGATCTGGACATATTGATTGTGTTAGGATAAACTATGTTAGTTAAGGTGTCTGTTCATATGAAGTGTTTCTCATTGCCATTTTCTTATTTCTATTTTAGTATGCCATCCATACCTGATTTTGGGTTACTTGTAAAACATCTAATTTTTTCCTTACATTGGTATGCATGCTAATGAATGATAATCAGTATTAAAGAATGACTATTTTTATAATTCCCCCGTCTACTATTTTTAATATCAAAATAATATTTTGATATGAAACCTAAGCAGATTGATTGTGAAAAAAATGTAGCTGTCAAGTTCAGCCCAGACGTCTGGTAGTATTTTAGTATTATGGCCAGAAGTGTAAATTTAAATTAACTTGGAGCTTTCATTAGGACACAGAGCTTCAACTAATGTTAGCTTTGAGCTTTCACTCAAACACTCCCCTTAACGAGGAGCTTCCACTAGCACAGTGAGTTTTCAACAGATTAAGATAGCTAGGTGACCCATATAGATCGGTAACTCTTTGGCAGATCTGTCAGGCTTTCAATCCATTTTCTTTTCTTTGTTTCAGGGATTAGGTTACTCTTGGATTAATCTGATTACTTGAAATTATAAATAGAGCCAAATTACTTGATCATAATATAACAATATTTGACTCAGATTGGTTGTACTGAGTGGATCTTGCATGACTTGCAGGTATAAACCCGTGGACCATAAACTGATCCTGTTGCCGCTACGTGAGGCGTTTGAGGATTTGTTCTCTCAGACGTATTCTCGGAAGCAGAACATCACTTTCCTGGGCCATGTGCAGACTTGCTTCCGTGGGAAGCGCTGGCAGGACCTACTCAAACTCATGGATCATGTGTGCAAGTCTGCTCTCACCAAGGAGCTGCAGGACAAGCCAAATGGTAAGAGCAACTCCCAGCATGCTCTCAGTGGAGTTGGTGTAGGAACGGAAGTGAGGTTCTGACTGTGAAATAACCATAAATTAATGGTTTGACAATCACATTTGCCCATTTACCCCAAATGGGGTCAGTTGGTCAGTGTATGTTTGGTGTGCTCATTTGGTTTGAAGGATTGCACATGTGCATGATGTGTGTGAGAAGTAATGTGCTTGTGTTTTGATTTCTTACCTGTACTGAAATAAAATGGAAGTTCATAAAGCACTTATTTGCATTGTACAAGCTGCACGCCTGCATCCTGACATGCTTGTCTCATGATTTACCATGTTTTTACCCTAAATAATCGCTAATTTGCTTGTGTGGACACTCCGTTTAACTGTGATATCTATGAAAATGACAAATGTAATAGATATTTGTGGTATGATATTTATTAATGTTAGGCTATGTTTTTGTGTTAAACTATTATGTTAATGTTTCTGTGTGTGTGTGTGTGTGTGTGTGTGTGTGTGTGTCAGCTGCTCTGCTGCAGGAACAGTGGGAGGCACTCGCTCTGAAACTCAGTCAGACTCAGGAGCAGATACGAGCACGGGAATCTGCACTGGTCTTTGCCTTTGTTGAGGTAAACATATTCATTTCTAAATAGATCATTACAGAAAAAATGTGTCACCTTTCTTATGGTTGTAGTAACTTCAGGCTCCTGCAGATGCCATTGTATGTAGGTGATCAGGTTATAAATATCTGCAGGGTGTGTGACAGTATTCATAAACCGAGGCTGTAAAGAGCATGACTTCTGTTATAAGATATTAATTAAAAACACACCCCAACATTCAACATGGACTACCTTAAGAGGCTCAGACTGAAGCTTTTGGAACAGCATTTACAGTCCACTGACCTAAATATCATAGAAAGTTTTGTGGTTAGACCTTAAATAAGTTGTGGAAAAAACATGGAAGAATGTCCCAGAATTCTTCCTAACTTGCAAAGAAAAGAGTGAAAAAATGAATATCAAGAACTGAAAGACGTCAAATTGCTATAGAAAGTGCTGACAAAGTGTGGCTCCTGTCAAAGTGAGTGTTGCTACACCCAGACTGTGAGGAGCCCCAAAGGAGCCCCCAAAATGAAACAGTGACTGTTTTACTCTTTTGGGTTCTGAAGTATTGGCCTTTGTTCAAAGGTGCTCAAATGTAAAACTGAAAGGAGGATTTTTTTTTTAACTGAAGAGACTTTTTTAACTATGAAAAAAAAGAAAAGAAAGGAACTATTTTAAAGATGTTTTCTTCAGACTGTAATGTAACTGCACTAGTTCATTAATTATCTAACATGATGTGTGTTTGTGTGTGTGTGTGTGTGTGTGTGTGTGTGTGTGTGTGTGTGTGTGTGCGCGCATGTAGGGAACCCTCGCGAAAGCGGTGAAAAAGGGCGAGTGGATTCTGCTCGATGAAATTAACCTTGCTGCCCCTGAGACTCTGGAGTGTCTGAGTGGACTGCTGGAAGGCAGTGCTGGCTCTCTGGTGCTTCTGGACCGAGGAGACACAGGTGATCAATAAACTCTCATTACAGGAGTGTCTGAAGATTTGCATTCAAGTAAAATGTGTGGAATATTTGTTTATCTTTACTGTCATGCAACAACCTTTTGTTTTCATTTGTACCATTTTTTACATGATTTTGACCCAGCTTTAAGTCCTGATTCTCAATTTGGCCAAGTCTGTGCTGGTTGGCTCTAGTCTGCAGTTTTTTTTTTCATTAGTTGGAGTCGACAGTTGGAGAGAGAATCGAGTAGTGTGTGCAGCAGCTTCATTTTGACACTAGAATTTGTGATAGAGCAGCACCAATTATGTTGGAATTGAAATTCATATAGAAAGCAAAAATAAGTGGCCTGAGTGGCGTAGTGGGCTAAGGCTCTACCACTATGATCATGGGGTTGTGAGTTTGAATCCAGGTTCATGCTGCTCACCATCGGCAGCCGAGGGTCCAGAGGGAGAGAAATTGGCCTGCTCTCCCTCGGGCCTCGGGGGGTGGGTAGAGGACACTCTTCCCACATCACATATGTGTGCTGCTGTTCGGCGCAGGCGTCTGCCGAACATTGAGTCAGATCCAGGAATCCGGCGGATCCAGGGATCTCCTCCAAGCCGGCCGGCAGTTTGAAAAGAGGCTGTAGGCAATCGTCACATGACTCAGAGGAAGCTTGTGGACGATCTCTCCCCCCTGGCACCGGGAGCAGGACACATAATGTGGGAAACAACTTAGGGGGATGGGTAATTGGCACATCTAAATTAGTAGGGGAAATTGGAAAATGGCAAAAAAAAAGCAAAAATATGCCTCATGAAGGATGACATCCATTATGTACTTACTTGCCACTTTTTGCATGTTTACATAATAATCACAAATGGCAGGACAAACAATTGTGGTACTTCCATTTTGTGTGAATTCTAGTTGTTAAGTGTGCGGGTGTCCCCTAACTAACTATGTATTTGTTGACCAGAGCAGGATGGCCCCCCCTTTGTGAGCCTTGTTATGTCTTTATTCTTTGTTTCATGTGTTGTTCAACTTCTTATTTTTGATTTCTGTAAAGCTGCTCTGTGATATCAGTTGGAATATATTGTTGGCTATACAAATAAATATTGATTGATTTGATATTTTTTAATTTGCCATCAAAATCAGCAAAACTCAGTGGGGATGTGTGAGATACCCAGCCTGTTAATAATCTGTCACAAGAAGTTCTGTGTTCTTTAGACATAGCTCTAACAGAAATAAAGAAGTAAACATCAGTCAGGTCACAAATGTCCAGCACCGGTCATTCTGATCTGCCTGATTTGAGAATTGGGGAGAATGTGATTTGTTTTGTGTATTTTCTCTTAAAACCTCAATGTAGAATAAAAAATATTTTAATTTCAGAGCCCTTGGGGCGACATTCAGATTTCCGCCTGTTTGCCTGTATGAACCCGGCCACTGATGTAGGCAAGAGGAACCTGCCTCTGGGAATTCGCAACAGGTGAGAGATTTGAACAGACAGAGAAATGGAGAGTACATTTTTACAGGCAGTTGTGTTTTTTCCAATAATGGTTTTGTAAATGTTTTTTTTTGTTGTGTATGTATGACGCAGGTTTACTGAGCTCTATGTAGAAGAGCTGGAGAGTGAGGCAGATTTACGAGTCCTCATCTCGGATTACCTCAAAGGCCTTAACCTAAACAGGAGCACCATACATGGAATCATCAGGTCTGATTTTAGGATTCTCAATGTTTATAAATAGAGCTTGGAAAGTTTGAACCAGTGTTCAAACAAAGGTTTGGGTTTGTGTTGCACTGTATTCTTTTTGCCCGCTTAGTTCTGCATTAACACTGCAGTTTAACAGCGCATTAAAGAACTTTCTGAATCCTGTTATCATCACTTACATGGGCTGCATCTCCATATACTACGTATTAACTCCCTTCGAGTGCTTGTGTGTTGCATGGCAGAGTGAGTGTGGCAGATTGCCCTCAGATTCCTTTCTCTTCATGACTAAGTGTTAATCTTCAGTTACAGTACATACCGGAATCATGAGGGTGGTCTGTTGTGCCAATAATGCTGCGCATGGAAGTGATGCACATGGAAGCAATGAGATTTCGACACAGCACTGGTTCTTTCATCGTCTGTTGTTTAATGAGTGACTATGGCCTTCCTCAACCTCTTGCAATTGATCCAAAAGTCTGAATCATCCACAAAAGTGTTATTACACTGCAAACTAATCAGACTGTGGTTCAGTTGATCTGGAGAGAGGCCACCTCTTTAGGTCAGACTAACACTTAATGTTTTGGTTCGGACCAAACTGAAAGGTCCAATAGGAGACCGTACAAGGTTGATGTGAAAACACAGTCATCTCAGCATGTTAAAAATCCAGCTTCCATTAGAACAGATGTGGTTAAACACAAATACCATAAAACCTGACATGAATTTGGGACCTAGGCTGAAGACCAAAACTTGGTTCCAGTTTTCTTTAAAAAAAATAACCAGCAGACTTGCTGAAAAGCCATCAAGTGGAAGGTTGCAGGTTCAGATCTCACGAGTAATGTTACCTTTATAGAATCCATGGTTTTCAGACTCATTAAAATACAGCAAATGCTTTTTCCTCATTTTGATGTCTGTACACAAGAACCATTATACCACTGTGGAAAGTCATGGATCTGCTTTCCACAGAAATTCCGTTTTGTCTTAGTGAGTAAAGAGTCAGACCTGTTAGTGCTTTTTTTTGTCTTTTAAACACATGGTGATATGTCACCTGTCGTTTTTTGCAGTTTCTATCTGGCGGTTCGTAAGGAGGCTAACTCGCGTCTAGTGGACGGCACTGGCCACAAACCTCACTACAGCTTGCGCACACTGTGCCGGGCTCTCAAGTATGTGGCTGCCAACCCCTGTTACAGCATCCAGCGCTCTCTGTATGAGGTCAGATATGAGAATACACACTGAAGCTACTCTGTAACATTTGATCATCAGCTTTCCATCAGGTACTCATAGACTGGAACATTGTATGTTTTGTGTGTGTGCTTGTAGGGGTTTTGCTTAAGCTTCCTAACACAGCTGGACCGCAGTTCTCATCCCATTGTGGAGAAACTGGTGTATCAATACATCCTGGGAGGAAACATCAAGTGTCTTAAACAGGTAACTGTGTCTGGGGTCTGATTGAAATCTAAATATATGCTGTGAAACTAATGGACATTAAAACCAAATTTTTAGCCTTTCTGTTATGAGTCTCACAGTTTATGTCTAAACATTGTTACAAATTCATGTTGTCTACACCAATAGAAATGCTGTAGAATGGCTTATGTTATGGTAGAATAAATACAGGACGAGATGAAAGACTGGAGTCATGAACGGAAACAGCTCAAACACGGACAGACTGACAACGATCAACATGGGTATTGAGTTAAGGGTTATGAGGCAAAGCTAGACACTGAACAGGCTGATAGGCTGGTTTAAACACTCTCCAGACCAGGTGAATACAATCAGAACTCCAGTAATCAGAACATGAGTGAGTCACATGATCAGTCAGGTGACACACTGAAGGATTCTTGGAATTGGAGTCCGGAGAGACACGTTGAACACGTGGGTGTTTCACATAAATAATGAAAATGGCCGAATGTGGTAAGAAAACAAGTGTAAAACACAAAAAAGTGTAGTAAACACAAACAGTTCTGCACTACTAGTTGATATGTCTTCTTTGTGTAAGAATGCACAATTAATTAATTACATGATAATAAATGATTGAATTATGAACTGAGTCCAGGACAACCTGTGGATGATGGCCTGTTTAAGCATGTAGAAAAAATACAAAAATTATCAGGGTTTATCGGGTGTTCTTGGCCCTGTTTTTTCCAAAACCGCATTGGCATTCGCATTCAACGGGTTTGTAGCTAAAAAATTTGAATCCGATGGAGGCGGATTTTCCTCAGATCCATCACATCACATAATTACAATAATAGGGGGAAAATTCTTGATTAATACATAGTGGAATAAACTTATTGGAACATAATATTGAATACAGTATATGCCTCACTGCAATGTAAGTGAAGCACCAATTTATTAATATTTTATTAAATATAAATTAAGTTTGTTTTTGACTTTGAGTCAAATAATTAATAACCAACCCAAATATTCACTTGTACCATTAGAAACATACACAGTACAGTGACTGATAATTAAATTTCATTACTTATTTTTACCACATTTTCATTCTTACTCTCTGTCTCTCCAACAGCCCATTCCAGAGCCCCGGTCACAAGGCTTTGTGCAGATGGAGGGCTACTGGTTGAGTCAGGGGGATATGGACCCAGGATTGGACCCAAGCTACATCCTCACCCCCTCTGTCCGGCTTAATCTCCGAGACCTGGCTCGTGTGGTGGCTGCTGGGTATGTGGAGGGATGTGTGTGCAGGGTTTTGGGGAAAGAGTGTGTGTGTGTGTGTGTGTGTGGAACGGGGGTGGGGGGGGGGATTCAACTGAGTTGACCTTACTAGTGAGGTCAGCTCAAGGATAGTATTCAGGTCATCAACCTTTACCCAGCATACTGCATAGTAATCAATATTCTACACCATATGCTTCCCCCAACTATTTGTCTAGCATTCATTACTTTTATTTTGAAAGTATTTGGTAAACACTGACAGTTATAATTGTTCATTCTTTTATTCATTTTTCAACATATTACAATATAATTTTACAAAGGTAACTTTCCCTTTCCAGGCATTTTTCTCACACTCTTCACACTTGGTCTCAAAATAACAAAATCAAATCCAGAGATGTCATGGCTATATAAACAAGGCTGCAGCATGACAAACAGAAACAAAAAATGTAAAGTGAAAAAAATAATCGATTAAAAAATTGATACAAACAAAATTAATGACAATTATTGCACCAACAAATCTGTGCCAAAAAAACTTTTCTCACTTTGTCATTGGGAATAATTTCCAGATGCACTGTATATTTTGCATCTAAAAATGAGAGGTTTTTTTTTTTCTTTTTATTAAGTAGCATGACATGTATGGTTTAATTTGACTCATGCACATAGTACAATGCTGATGCTGAAACGATAGATTGTGCAGCCCTATTTGATATGTCACAATACCTCAGGGGGCAGCCATGACCTGGTAGTTAGGGAATCAGTCTTGTGACTGGTTTGATTCCCTGAGTTGGCAGGACATGACTGAAGTGTCCTTGAGGAAGGCACGTACCTCCCCAGCTGCTCCCTGGGCGCTGTGGACAGGGCTGCTCTGTGCATGTGTGCTCACTACTGTGTGTATTCAGTAATGTGTATGTGTGTTTCACTGCATGGATGGGGTTATATTTTTTCATCTGATCCGTCACAATAGGCAACAATTAAAACGTTTAAAATTACTGTTCAAGACTGAACAGAAGTGATGCATCTATATATGATCTAATAAGACACAGTTCTATAAAGCTGCTCACACACTGTTCTGATCTAAAACCAGTTCTAAATGCAGTTGTAATAACATTCTAGTTTAGTTAAACATGGCTATGGTCTGTGTTCATCCACTGATATCTGCAGGATTCCTAATAAAGTAAACTGTGATATAGTTTGACCATATCAGTGTTTATATTCTGTTCATGTGGGACTTTCATTTTGCCAGCATCCACCCCGTGCTGATCCAGGGTGAGACATCGGTGGGGAAGACCAGTCTGGTCAGATGGCTCGCAGCTGCCACAGGGAATCAGTGTGTGAGGATCAACAACCACGAGCACACAGACATCCAGGAGTACATCGGCTGCTACTCGTCTGACGAGCAGGGCAAGCTTGTCTTCAAAGAAGGTACAGTAGAATTAAAGCGCAGTGGCTAATGTAGACCCCTGCTTTAGTCACTGTCACAGTTCCAGCGCTACAGTTTGTTTCTGGTTTACAGCAGTGTTTCTTTTATTGTGACACTCCTTTGTTGTAAAAGTGCTATATAAATAAACTTAGATTGATTCATTAATATGTTTTGTGGAATGTTGAAATATTGGAAGGTTACCTGTATTGCATGGGGTCAAATAAGGTAACCCCTTTGTTGTGCGTTATTAAAGGATTGTATTTGTCCTCAAGGTGTTCTGATCGATGCCATGCGGAAGGGCTACTGGATCATTCTGGACGAGTTGAACCTCGCCCCCACCGATGTCCTGGAAGCCCTGAACAGATTGCTGGATGACAATAGGGAACTTTTCATCGCTGAGACACAGGAAGTGGTCAAAGCCCATTCTAGATTTATGCTCTTCGCTACCCAGAATCCCCCTGGGCTCTATGGTGGCAGAAAGGTACAGAAAATAATGTTACATTTTAGAATAACAACAGCAACACATGTAGAGATGTGGTTTCTTGCATAGCTCCCAAGACCTCTTCCATATCGTCATACTTTCTTTTTTTGGGGATCAATATTTTTTATATTTACATAAAACAGAAAAAATAACAGAATAAAAATAAAAGTACAAAACCCAAGATACGAGTTCCACAGTTAGAGAAAAAACAAGTGGATGATGGAAACCCTAAATAATGGTCAGTGGTACTCCCTGGACTCACAAAAAATTTATTTTAAACCAAGGAATAAATTATTACACAATAATAAACATATGGGAAGTGGATTAGGTGCAAATAAATTTTCATATATGTAGTTAACATAAAAATATCATTCATTTTATCCGCTCCTTTTCAGCATCAAGCCAAGATTTAATTGTTCTCATTTGAGCTCCATTTATCCTGAACGTTGAATAAGAGCTGAGGGTTCAAATCACAGTTTCAGCGTTGTCTTTTTTGGTGCAGAGAGGCTGGTAAGCTAGAGCCATCTTTGATGAATAGAGAATGATTCTGCCGAATCATCAAGTAGAAGAAATGTCAATGGATGTTTGTATACAGATGTGCACATAATATTTGAGAGCATATTTAACATAAGACCCAAAAATATCCACAACAGGACCTGTTCAGAATATGTGCATATATGTCATATCTCCATATTTTCCATATAATTCTGATATTTTCTCTAGATGTCCAGAATGTTTTTATTTTGCTATTGTGTTTAGGTAATTGTGATGACCTTTGTTGTAGATTTCATACATAAAGCAAACTGTACCCAGCTGACTGTGTGGTTTCTCTGATTCGGTAGGTGTTATCCAGGGCATTCAGGAACCGTTTTGTGGAGCTGCACTTTGATGAGCTGCCCAGTGAGGAGCTGGAGACCATCCTGCACCAACGTTGTAGCTTACCCCCATCCTATTGCACCAAACTGGTCAAAGTCATGCAAAATTTACAGGTGATGAGCACAGTCTACAAATTATAGTGTATTTTTCAATCCAGGAAAAATATGTTATGAGAATTGTGGGAGTCTTCAGAACTGACTCTCAATTGAGAGTTCGTAATGGCCTCTTTTCCTCTGCAGAGCCAAATGGTTCTGAGCACGGAGGGAAACCGTTCCTGTGGCTTTTTGACTTGAATAGAATTTGGCACAGAACGCTTACAAATCCAGTCTAGTGTTTACACAGAACTGTTGAGTGGGAGGGCTTAAAGACTGCTGATAGGCTCCTGTGGATGTAATGTAGCAAACACAGCTTGGTTAGTGTAGTGCTAGTTGTATGATGAACACACACACTTGTGTCTCATTAGATTCAGACAGACTTTAATGTGGTTTCCAAGGTGATTTGACGTTCTACATAAAATGACCTCCTTGATTTTGTTTTAGACGAGTGCAGGTTATTCAGGTAAATTAAACAATGCTCATGATGATTTACATTTTTGGAGTCAGTTAGTTAATTTTAGTTGTAATATGAAAGAAAAGAACAAAACTGTTTGACAGTGGGTGTTGCATCATAAACAGATTATGAACAGAAATTAAATGAAGCCACACTAGAGTGCGAAAGACACTGAGCACACAGTAAATGGAAAAGCAAAGTGGTCTAATGTCACACTAGGACAGCCATACAGCACAAATAAGCAAGTAGTTAGCACTCTTTATGTAAAACAAATGTTTGTTTATTTCTTTTTTTTATTTCTTTTTCTTTAAATAATAATAACTGTGTTCCATTGTTCAAAAAAAAAAATAAGATGATTTATTTGAGTGCTTGTGAAATCGGGCTCCTTCCTAATGCATAGGATGTCGGTTTCAGTGTTTGCGAAGGGGGTCCAGTGTATTTGCTGGAAAGCATGGCTTCATCACTCTCAGAGACCTGTTCCGTTGGGCTGAGCGTTATAGGCTAGAGGAGCAGACTGACACCTCACGTGATTGGCTACAACATCTAGCAAATGATGGTAATGTACAATCCCATTCTGCATTGTTTCTAAATGTCAAGAATTTCCCTGAGAGAACCCACCGAAAGGGATCAATAATGTTCTGTATCTATATATCTATCTATCTAGACCTTTTAGTCACTGCGATGTTGTCCCCCTGATCTTAATCACTAAATCACTTGTCTGTCTTTGACTGTGACCTCCGAGACCGCCCTTTAACTTCCCCTTATTGGGGGGCAGCCATGGCCTGGTGATTAGGGAATCAGCCTTTTCAATTCCTTGAGCTGGCAGGACATGACTGAAGTTCTTTTGAGCAAGACACTTAACTCCCCAGCTGATCCCCAGGCTGCCGTCTGCTCTGGGCATGTGTGCTCGGAATTCACTATGTGCGTGTCTTGATTGGAGGGCAAGTTGCCTTATCTGCATGCACGTTTACATTTGTTCTGCGACCTCTGCTTAACTGCAGTTACTGTCAATACTACATATGACTGGCATTGGTCCTAATCACTTCCTCATGTGTTGAGAAACCTCAGTCTAACTGATTGGTGATATTGGGAGACCACTCCCTCTGACACTGACTGGCCCTGTTATGACTTCTATTTTTATGTAATCACTTCCTCTTAAAGGGTTGTTGTTAGGTCATTATTAGAGAGGGCCCCAATTCTGTTTTGAGGAAAAAGCAACATATTCATAGGATTATTTTCTCAAAATACTAAATATTGTATGTATATATATGTGTGTGTGTGTGTGTGTGTGTGTGTGTGTGTGTGTGTGTTTGCTTGTTATTTGTCTCATAGAACAAAAATGGCTCTTATAATTCCATTTGTGTGTTCTGTCTTTTTCTCAGGTTATATGCTGCTGGCTGGCCGTGTTCGTCGGCCAGAGGAAGCTTTGACTATCCAGAATATTCTGGAAAAACACTTCAAGAGGACAGTAAACCCTGAGACATTGTTCTCAGAAGCTCAGGTCACCTCCCAGTTCAGTGAGTTTAATCCAGGGCATGTTCACCATCATGAGCATGTTTCACACCATTCAACCCCAGTAGAATCACAGTGTACCAGATCAATGACAGTTCTGCTTAAAAGCTCCCTGTTAAAAGTTGTTCTATTGACTCCAAAGTGTTGAAGCTGGTGCCCAAAGCCATATTTGGTCTGTTTTGAGGTTCGTGGCAACCTCAGTGTACTGAAAGTTTATTTGATTGAATAATTACACAACAGTAATGAATCTAATTGTCTTTAATTTACTGGGCACCTCTAATAATAGAACAATGGTATTGAGTGTGAAGTGATGAAATCAGTTTGTCACCATTCTGAAGCCATCTGATGACAACGAACAAAATCCACAAAGGCCAGTTCCAGTTAAGCCTCTTTGGCATGTTATCCTGTGCTGGGAAAAAGTCAGAGACCACCATTCCCATATTTTAATATCCAATCAAAATGACCATTCTGTGCAATATATTCATTTGTCAAGAGATGATATTAGTATTTTAGCACTAATATTCATGCACAGAATCAAGAGGCACACCGGTGCAGGCAGAATGAAATTTCATGGCACTGTGGATGGGATTGAAAAATTGCTGTCATGCAGACTGCATAAGGCTGTGTTGAGACAGCCAGCCCAGTTCATATTTTTGGCATGTCTACATTATATCCAGGTTGGTCGGGACATGAAAAAACATTAATCCTGAGAAAAAGCAAAGAATGAAGAAGTGCTGCAGGGGTTACAATTGTGCAAACAAAATAATAGGTGCTCCTGGGGATTGGGTGCAGTAGTAAGAAAACAGGAAATGCTCTGGGAATGTTTATTGAAACATGGCAGTATAAAAATGCCATTTTGTGCCCTGATGATGAAACGCAATGTGTTGGCATTTTTTTACTGCCTTGTTTCAATAAAGGCTTTTTCTTGATAGTGTGCCTGGGAGTACTAAAGGTGAAATGTGGTCTTTGACCATGTCATTTCCCATGATTTCTGCTCTGACCATAGACTGATCTGGAACATTCTGTTGTGCTACATCTAGGTCCATTTGTGGCCAGCATTGCTGGTGTTCCTGAGGAGTTTGGTCATGTGGTGTGGACTGAAGGCATGAGGAGGCTTGCTGTGTTGGTGGGCCGTGCACTGCGATTCGGAGAATCTGTCCTGCTGGTGGGAGATACTGGGTATGTTTTTTATGGTGTATCCGTACCTTTATATTCATATATGTTTTGTTAGTGACCCTGTTTAAAACATACTGTTCACTATCAATAAAGGTATAATGGTGCAAAATGTATTTTTTTAATCATGGAAACTATATTTATATATATTTTATATCAAAGCATTTTCAAAATGTGCTATTAACTGTAGATGTGCAAATCAAGAGCAGTTTGTTGGGGTGTCTGCAGGTGTGGCAAAACCACAATATGCCAGCTGTTTGCTGCTTTGGCGGGGCAGAAGTTTTTTTCCGTCAACTGCCATCTGCATATGGAGACATCTGATTTCCTGGGTGGACTACGGCCTGTCCGTCATTCAGGAACTGGACATGTAAGTGTTCAGTATCTTGTAATCTAGAAGCGTATACATTATATGTGCCCTAGGGGACAGTGTTGCCTTTACCAAATCTAGACCTGCCTTAAAGTTCGGGTCCCAGTGCCTTTAAAACTCTGCAGTCCAGTAATTCACCCTCTGGATGGGTATCGGGTGTTGTTTTTTGATTACCAATGTGAAATAACAGTTGTGTAGTTTTATGTAGTTTCAGATTATATGTGATTGCATGGTCCTCCAAACAGCTCAACACTGCACACCACACTAAACTTTTATTCACCTGAGAAAAGAAACTTCATACGACTGACTGATTTGCATCTTGAGGCCAAAAGGAGGCGTTGTGAGCCATTAAAATGTGCCTAGCTTGGCAGAATCAGGATCGGGACATCATTTGTTTAACCTTTTGAGTTGTATTGTTTTATTCAGGGAGATGCTGAGGATGGCCGTCTGTTTGAGTGGCGTGATGGGCCGCTAGTGCTGGCTATGAGACAGGAGGGAGTTTTTCTGATGGATGAAATTTCATTGGCAGATGATTCCGTATTGGAGAGACTGAACAGGTGGGTTGTGCACGCACTCATATTACAACTAAACATGGTTAGATATTCTCTGGCGATCTGAAACAGAGTGTTGTAACGTAAACCAGGAGCATTAGGAAATGTTTGCTGTTTTCATGCATTCTCTTTGTCTGTCTGTGGATGTGCGTAGTGTGTTGGAGACGGAGAAGACTCTGGTCTTAGCAGAGAAAGGCAGCGGGGATGATGATGATGTGGAGCTCATCATTGCAGGGAAGAAGTTCCGACTGGTCGCCACCATGAACCCTGGTGGAGATTTTGGCAAGAAAGAGGTGAGTTTTGAGAGGTTTAACAGACATATGTCTACAGTATGGCTATTTGCTGATTTATAGAATATATACAGAATTGTAGTGGCACTCCTTCTGAAGATAACTCTGTACCAGGCTTTGCAGCTAATCCCACAACCAGTGTTTGAAAAACACGAGAGGCCGAAAAACTCTTCTTTAAAAGGTTTACTTATAAACAGAAATGTATCCACGTAGACTCGGTATGGCTCGGTCAAAAAACCGTGTTGCTTCCAACGTCTCTAGCTGCAACCTGCCATTAACTCAAGCAGCAGAAATTAGATATCCATATTGGAAGCCAAAATTACAAATCATTTTATAAAATACAGTGATTATAGAATCTTATTTTAACCTTTTAAACTAAATTATTAATACAAATAAATTCACCCTTAAATGGCTCTTACAACAATGATAAAATGTAGTTTATACAGCTACTACTACAGCTATGATTATGGTTAGTTTTGAAGTTAGGACACCCCATGTATACATTTGTATTGGACCTTCATTTTAACTATATTGGGAGATGAAGGTGATATAACACATAAAACTGAGGAAATGTCTTTCAAACATTAGTTATAAAATGTAACTGACTTGGTATGACACTTTATGTCCTGAAATGTCCTCCTTTGGTTGAAATCATGTCATTTAGATGTTTCCTTTAACCCCTCTCTCTCTCTCTCTCTCTCTCTCTCTCTCTCTCTCTCTCTCTCTCTCGCTCTCTCTCTCTCCCTCTCTCTCGCTCTCTCTCTCTGTGTGTGTGTGTGTGTGTGTGTGTGTGTTTGCTTGTTTGTAGCTTTCCCCTGCACTGAGGAACAGGTTCACAGAGATCTGGTGTCCCCAGAGTAATAGTCGCGGTGATATGATGAAAATTATCCAACACAACCTGCGATCCGGGCTATCTCTCGACCAGCACGACCATCAAGGTGTTTTTTTTACACACACACACACACACACACACACACATATATATAGCCCTCAAATTTAGCTATTTTAACCAAAATAACAGTTTCTTTTTTTTCTTTCTTTCTTTTTCTTTTTTTTTTTTGTGTACAAAGCATTTATAAGACTTACCCACATTCTTCTGCCCAGGCAAAGACATAGCTGAGCTCATGTTGGACTTCATTGACTGGCTGACCAACCAGGAGTTTGGTAGGCGGTGTATCCTGAGCGTCAGGGACATCCTCTCTTGGGTGGATTTCATGAACACCGTGTGTGAGCAGGATGAGGCACGAGATGAGAACAGCTTTATGGCTCTTGGAGATATGGAGGAGCCTGAGTGGGACCAGAGGCTGGACACAGTCACTGCCTTCATCCATGCTGCCTGCCTGGTCTATGTGGATGGCATTGGATCAGGTTAATAAATCAACGTGCACTTGAAGATGCTATAGAAAGTTTTAATGGGTTTCCATTTTTGTGATGTATAAATAGTAACCATGTGACTTTCTCAGTTCCTGAATATATAAAAACACAAGTCGTGTGAAAAAAAATTGAACACCTCATTACAATAAACTATGTAACATATGGAAATTTGATCTTCACTATTGAGGAATTGAGGTGATATTGTTCCATTGTTTGTGTTTAGTTATGTCTTTTAATGTCTTTTAAAAATCATTTGTAAATTAAATTATTAGAAATGCAATTTTCTTGCGAGGAATAAGTTAGAAAACCTCCACATTTATTTCTTTAGATGCCTAAAATTAGAATCAGATGGAGCAGAGGTAGCCTAGCATCCATAACAAGTTATTAACTTATTTATTCATTCATTCATTCCTGGCTTCCATGTGGCATAATTCTGTGGTCGTGATCAAATAGTGAAATGCCAGTTTCAGTCATACAGATTGTGGTAGTTTTTCATGACCAGTATAGAAGGATCCAGAAGCACCAGCATTAATTCATGTCATACTCTCAACACACATTGTTTCATTTCTGTTCCTCAGGCACCACCGTGTCAGCCGCAGAGAATGCTACGGTGGCACGTAAGACTTCCCTGGCCTTTCTGGAATCTAAGCTGCGTAGGATCACAGAGCTGGATGAGAAGATGCAGGAAGCACTGAGAGTTTATGACACCAGCATGCTGAGAGAGCCACGCTGGGGGGAAGACTTCTTTGGCATTGAACCTTTCTACATACTCTCTGGTGAGTCTGTCTCGTTCCCATAGAGCTTTAACTTCTAGATATGTCCATAATCATTTCATTAGTTGAATGTCTTATTGAATTTACACATTTTTCCATTATTTTTTTCAGAATTTCTCAATCTGAATCTGTCATAGCACTGCGTTCACCCCAGTTAACAATATTCTAATTGTTTGAGATGCACTAGTGTAAACGTATCCTAATGCACAAGACATTACACTGTGGATTTCTGTTATCCACACAATTTTACAAGTGTTTCATATTCCAGGTCCTGAGAGCGAGGGTCGCAATGTATCCGATTATGCTCTGGGTGCGGGCACCACAGCGGTGAATGCCATTAGGGTTTTGCGGGCATTAAAGCTGCAGCGACCCATTCTGCTGGAAGGATCACCAGGTGTGGGAAAGACCAGTCTGGTAGCTGCCCTCGCCAAGGCTTCTGGAAATCATCTTGTCAGAATCAACCTGTCTGACCAGACCGTAAGGCACTTTCAGATTCTATATTTAAGAAAGTGAGGTCATGACATGGCACAATAAAATATTATACACACAGTAATACAATAATATTGACTGTTTACAAATATACTGATCATGCAGGAGCACTTTGTAATTCCCTGATTATAGATTGTAGTCTGTTTGCATATTCAATTACACCTCGAAATTTCTGATATATGCTGTGTGTCTTATTCTTCAAGGAAACATGGAAACATAGCATTGCTTCTCAAATGAGTCATCTTTTCTCACATCATCATCTGTTTTCAGGATGTTACAGACCTGTTTGGAACAGACCTTCCAGTGGAGGGTGGTAAGGGGGGAGAGTTTGCTTGGAGGGATGGTCCTCTCTTGGCTGCGCTGAAGGCTGGGCATTGGATTGTTCTAGATGAGGTAATCTTGATAGCCATGCTTTTTAGAAGAGTATGAACCACATGACTGCTTTGTGATCTGTAGTGTTTGGTTTTCCTTTTCTAAATACAGTTGGGAAAAGTATTTGATACACTGTTGAGTTTGCAAGCTTTCCTACCAACAAAGAATGGAGAGGTCTGTAATTATTATTGTACGTACACTTCAACTATGAGACACTGAATCTTAAAGACCTGTTTTTCTTGAACAATGCCACCTACTCTGCACTCATTACCTATATTAAACCTTAACCACCATAACTTAAACCTCTCCACCATCAGGCCAGGACTACAGAGCTGGACCTTGTCAGTGACCTGAAGAGAGCTGGGACCCCAGTCTCAAGATTACTGTTAGTAACACACTGTGCCATGGATGAAAAGTCTGGTCCCCCTGCTCATGCTAGCACATGTCCAGGCCCATTTGATGTTCACCACTGACCATCTTGATCCAGAAGAGGCATGGGCGAAGGTCATGTGGTCAGATGAGACCAAAATAGAACTCACCAGAAGAAGACTGCACCGTATTGAAGAGAGGATGGATGTATTGGAGGAAGGCCATGTATTGTAGGATTTTGACCAACAACCTCCTTCCCTCAGTAAAAGCATTGAAGATGGGTCGTGGCTGGGTCTTCCAGCAGGACAATCACCCGAAACACACAGCAAGGGTAACTAAGGAATGGCTCTATATTAGCATTTCACGGTCTTGGAGTGGCCTAGCCAGTCCCCAGACCTGAACCCAATAGAAAATCTTTGGAGGGAGCTAAAACTCAGAGACAGTCCCAAAACCTGAAAGATCTGGAGAACATCTGTATGGAGGAGTGGGCCAAAATCCATGCTGCAAACATGGTCAGAACTACAGGAAACATCTGACCTCTGTAATTACAAACAAAGGTTACTGTACCAAATATTAAGATCTAGTTTTCTATTGTGTCAAATACTCAGTTTATGTAATAGAATGCAAATGAATTATGTAAAAGTAATTTTTTCTTTCTCAGTTGAAGTGTACCTGTGATAAAAATTACAGACCTCTCCATTCTTTTTAAGTGAGAAAACTTGCAACATTGGCAGTGCATCAAATACTTATTTTCCCCTGTGTCTGTGTGTGTCTGTGTGTGTCTGTGTGTGTCTGTGTGTGTCTGTGTGTGTCTGTGTGTCTGTGTGTGTCTGTGTGTGTAGTAAGTAATCATTCTATTTTCTCCCCCACAGCTGAATTTGGCCTCTCAGTCCGTGTTGGAGGGTCTTAATGCTTGTTTCGACCACAGAGCAGAAATTTACATCCCTGAACTAAGCATGCGCTTCCAGGTGCAGCATGAGAAGACCAAAATCTTTGGTTGCCAGAATCCCTTCACGCAGGGAGGAGGCCGCAAAGGTCTTCCCAAGTCCTTCCTCAACAGGTTTACTCAGGTAATGTTTTTGTGGGCGTGGCTACATCATTGTCCTCAGGTTCTTAATAAGCAGTATTTGGTAATATATTTAATGTGGTCCTTGTAGGTGTATGTGGACCAGCTGACCAGTGAAGATATGCAATATATTGGCAACTCCATCTTCCCAAACATCAATGAGCAGATTATCTCCAAAATGGTGCAGTTCAGTAACAGGGTAAGAGAGACTGCCCAGAAATAGCATAGGTTTTTATACCATACAAATATTTGTTGTACTTTGTACACAAACTACACTGTTGTCTTTCTCCCAGCTTGTGCATGAAGTGACTGTAGAGAGGAAATGGGGTCACAAAGGAGGTCCATGGGAGTTCAATCTGAGAGATCTTTTCCGTTGGTGTCAGCTGATGCAGGCCGACCAATCGCCAGCCTTCTATAACCCTGGCCAGCATGTTGGGCTGGTGTATGCAGACCGGATGAGAACGGAAGCAGATAAAGCTCAGGTAAGCATGGCTGCACCTGTTTGAGCATACGTACGAACATTAGTGAGTTGCATGTTGCTTGACTGTATCAATAATCTATTCATTTTGCAGGTGCTGTCAGTGTTCAGGAAGGTGTTTACAGAAGATTTTGAGCCTTACATGGGCTCCAGGCAGTTCCACATTACACCACTCAACCTGCAGGTACAGTAACAGTAATGTATACAGTGAGTAGCCACACTTAAAAGTAAATGCACTCAAGTTAGGACTCAGTATTATATTAAACTCAGCTATTGGTGGCTTGGTGGTTAGCACATTTGCCTCCTATCTGCGTAGGTCCCCTCCTGCCACATTCCAAAAAAACATGGGAATCAGGTGAATTGGCCACTCTAAATTGGTGTTTGTTGATGACTGTGTTTGTGTGTGAGTGAATGCATGTCTTAATAAACCTGTCTGAACAGACCGTAAGGCACTTTTAGATTATATATTTCAGAATGTGAGGTCACGAAGACACAGTAAAATATGATAATTGTATGCCCAGATATGGATTGGCGCTCTGTACTGGGTGATTCCCGTGATTGATGATGTCATCTAGGTGAACGGTCGTTTCCGGTAGAAAGTAGGCTGTGAACAATTGGCTGTCGCTTCTCACCAGTGTTTACTGGCTGAGTTTGATTATGAAGACTGCTGATAGTAAAGCATTTCAGGGTATCCAGAAAAGGCACTGGATAAGTGTAACTTCATGCACTTTCATTCAGTATTATTTAATTATATTGTCTGTCAGTTTCTGTCAGACTAATTGAGGTTTTGAAAAGGCCACATTTAGGCTTCATTTTTGGCCATCAGTCTCATTTGTTCTCAGCCTTGATGTGGTCTTAAATTTAGCTTAATCTTGCTTTCATTTGGACTCCACACCAATGACGCTCTCATTTGGTGCCAGGCCCTTTTAGACTTGCCCTTTCCTGTTTTATTTGAAGTTGCTCTGATCTTAGCCACATTTAGAGCCAACTAGACTTGGATTTGTCTGGACGATAGCGGTGTTGATAACAGCCCTAATTAAATCTAAAATCATTGAAAATGTCCTTGTTTCACAGAAGTAAAAGGATATTTTTGCCTGGTTAAAGGTTTTTCATTTAATTTAATTTCATTTTATTTATTTATTTGTGTGGGTGTGTGTGTGTGTATTTTTGGAGAACTGAAACAAACTAAACTCAAAAATTGTGAAATTAACTACTTAACATTTTTTATTCCACTCTTTGTTTCTCTTGTCCCTTTCTCAAGGTTGGTTCTTCAGTCCTCCAGCGCAGTGGTGGTGCACCTGCTGCCCTGGACCCCCCTCTCTCCATTACCCATCAGGTTCTAAGGCCATTGGAGTCCATAATGAAGTGTGTGAAGATGGGCTGGATGGCCATCCTGGTGGGCCCGTCTGCCAGTGGCAAGAGCAGCCTTGTCCACTTGTTGGCATTGCTGACTGGACATAGACTGAGAGTAATGGCCATGAACAGTGCAATGGACACCACAGAGTTGCTGGGCGGCTTTGAACAGGTGAGCAGGAGGACAAAATATCTGTTAACGTTTGTCTTTTTCAGATGTAATGTTGTTCTGAGGTTTTTTTGTCTCCTGGTCCTCCAGGTGGACATCATCCGGCCATGGCAGCAGGTGTTGGAGAGCATGGACTATGTGGTTGCCATGGTGACTCGGCGGGGACTGATGTCGTTGGATGGGGCGGTGCAGGATACAGAGTTTCTGCTGAGCACGTGGAGCACATTTCGCCGCTGGCTGCGGGACGAGGGGCTTGACACCACCGAGGGAACCGTGACGTTTGAGGCCCTTAACAAACTGGAAGTCATCATAGTGCTTTTGCACAAACTCAACACCAAGCTTAAGGTTTTCACAGGTACAGCAACTCTCTTCTTTCCTTTATATACGTGTCTAACAAATAGATAATATTCTACAAATATATTATCCTGCTCTTAGATTGGTTATACTGTATGTACATTCTTTAAAATTGAGTCGTTTAGTAAATTTGAACTTTAATTTCTTTCATTTCTACAGTAATTTCTTTATTGCAATTGTATTATTGTTTAATCTCAGATTCATGCATTTGCAAAACTTCATCCACTTGTTTAAAACTGTTTATACAGTTAATCAAGTACTTGCTGGTAATATTAACAATGTGACAGTGCAAAAGTGACTAATACTAATACAAATCTTTTCTTGCCTTCTGGAGTAGCATAGTGTTTAAAGACCATTCTAGTGGTCTATTTTACATTACATACATATACACTATATGTCCATATGTTTGTGGTCACCCCTTCTAATGAATGCACTCAGATACTTTTAAGGCATTTTCACACCTGAATGTTTGGACCAAGGTTATGTTTTTATTGCATTATATGTTTAGTCCAGTTAGTTCTGGTGTCACACTCCTAAACTTTGCTGCATCCTGTCGTCATTATCGATGTGGGGTGACTCTCTCTATACTAGACATTGTCCGGTGTATACTGCTGTTTGAGTCTGTCTCTGGCATGTTGTCAGTGTAACAAATTTTGCCATTCCTGGTGTTGCTGAATTCTGCCTCCCTGCCAGAATCCAGCTCCCTTTGCATGGACGCGTCATGCAAATTACCCTTTTTTTGTATTTCATTGTTTCTGATAATAAATGGTTTAACCTAAAATAGCTACAGGAATGGAAAGCATGCCCTGTTGTGCCATAATGTTGTGTGGTATGAAGAGGAGTCAGATTTCTGTGATTTGTGGGGATAGATTGTCTCAACTCCCTGTAATTAATCTGAAACCAGTTTCTAGAAATTCTGAACCACTCAAAAAAGTGTTCTCTCACTGTAAATGAACTGGACAATTGTTCACTTGATCCAGACGGAGACCCCCTCTTCAGGTCAGATTCTGGTCATTTGTTGTGGACTGTTGTCCGCAGCCACTCCACACCTACAATTTTGGTTCAGACCAAACTGAAATGTTTGGATGTCTGGATGAAACCCCAAGTGTCACCCCAAGTCTCAAAACACATGAACCTATTGGCAACTTTGAGCTGTGGGGTTGTGAAAATGTGTTGAGGTTTTTTGAATGAGGTTGGGTGGTAATAATTTTTTTCATGCACTGTTTATATATATATTATATTGTAATATAGTCTCTATATTATATATTCTTTATATTTATATTGTGTTTTTTCTTATATAGTATAATTATTATCTTTCTACTCTTTTCTGTACTCTACTGATGCTGCTGCTGGAACCTTAATTTCCCTGAGGGAACCCTCCCAATGGATCAATAAAGTTCTATTCTATTCTATTCTATTCTGACCTGATTAACCCTCTTGATGCTGAATACCAATAGATCTTCCCAGAAATGCTCCAAAATCTAGCAAAAACCCTTCCCTGGACAGTAGAGAAGTTACTCGGTCTAAAGCAGGATTAACTCTCTTAATACCCTTTTTTGAAAGAAAAAACAAATGAGCAGTTGTCCCAGTGATTTTTTCCACATAATGTACTAGAATTAAAGTTAATCCCTACCTGTAATCTCCTGTATAGACATGTCAAAGCTGCAGATGGACTTCACTCTGCTGAAGGAGCGTTTGGCTCAGATGGAAGATGGCTGGAGTCATGGTGGTTTCGAGTGGCTGGACGGCACACTGGTGCAGGCCCTGCAGGCAGGGGACTGGCTGCTCATGGATAATGTCAACTTCTGCAGGTCTGTTTCTGTTGCATGGATAGAGGCAGTGTGCGTTATACTGTGTCCAGGACAAGTTGTTTAGTTTTTGGTTTCTCATTATAGAAAAATCTACATGAGAATTTATAAGAGAAGAATCTTTCTCTACAGTATTAATTTACATATAAATACTGAGCTGAGTTTTAATTACCACATGGAAGAAATTCACAGGAAGGAATAAGGCCAGTGTTTGTGAACTGTGTGTGTTTGTTCGTTTGTAGCCCATCTGTACTGGATCGCCTGAATGCCCTTCTGGAGCCGGGTGGATCTTTGACCATTAACGAGCGTGGGGTCATCGATGGCACGACTCCGAGCATCACCCCTCACCCCAATTTCAGGTACATCCATTATTGTCCTCTATTCTTCCCGAGGCTATATGTTCTTAAGATAATATGGGAAGAATATCATATTTCACTTTCAAATGCATCTAATTTATCCAGCCAGTATTCCCCCAAACTGAAACTGTGGCATCGAAAATGATGGGAGGTTTCTAATGGCAGTCACTATTACATTAGACATTTGACTTCTGATATTTTTCTCCCTCCATGTTCAGATTGTTCCTCACCATGGACCCTGCCCACGGGGAGATCTCTCGGGCTATGAGGAATCGCGGTGTGGAAATCTACATCCCGGGAGAGAATGAGGGGGTGTGTTGGGACTCACTGGACCTGAAGACAGTCTTACACACTCTAGGAGTGACCGGAGACTGTGTGTGTGACATACTGATGTCGGTTCATGCTGAGATCAAAGTGGCCATCTGGGGTGAGTTTTAGGACATATCATGTGTAGATAAAAAATTCTGATTGACTGTATTTATTATCATTCTCTGGGGTTGAATGATGTGTAGATTTTTTTTGGACAGAAAGGACACAATATTGGTAGACAAGGATGATATACATTATCACATTTTTGCACTATACATTTCAATGACCCTGATAACAGGACCTACAAAAGAGGAAAATGCTTGAAGTACCAGACTTTCATGTCACTCAGAATGGCATCATTTGTGTGTGAATGCCAGTTTAGTGCCAAGTTCAATGCCAGATCGCCTTCGGTCTTCTTTACAGACACTTTGACAGCCCAGTGTTAGGTTAATAAGGTCCTGCAATCAGTGGTCCTACCCTTTCTGAATGCACAGTCCAGTGCACTGTTGCAACAGGAGATAATGCTCATCCTCATAATGCTGTTGTCTCAAGAGCTTTCTTTGAAGACACAGATACTATATGCATTGGCATTGCCAGTCTTATCCCCGATTTGAAAATGTGTGGGATTCTATTGGATGCACTATTAACATTCCACCCTTACAACAAAATCAGCAGGGACTGAGTGACAATATTCTAGCTGCGTGAGATGGATTATCGCAGGATCCCATTAGGAAGCTCTGTAACTCCATGCTGAGATGTCTTGGCATGTTGCGTTATACCCAACTCCATACTGAGAGACACTACTTCTGAAAATGGGCTTTCTTTAAGTTAGTTTGGCTCACATGGCTTTTTGTTTGTTACAGTAAAAACCTGTTTAAGTTTAAGTCTTCATCTTGTTTCTCTGTATTATTTTATCAATTGCAAAAACAAGCAAAAAGGTTGTCATTCTTAAAATTTGCCAGCACAAGTTCCACCTGGAAACCTTTAGCTGTAAGTTAGCAACATGCCATGCTAAAATAAGCTCAATCTGATTGGTCTCTGCCTGTGGCAAATTCAAATAGCACAGGAGCAAGAAATCCCACCTGCTTCTTTCATATTATTCTTTTCTTTGGTAGAGTTGAGCTTCAGCTTTTAAAGATTCTTAGCTTTTCGCCCCCCAATTTGGGACTTTTTGTGGGATAGCAATTTTTGCTTTTAAGTGAATCAACACTGAGATCAGTTTTAACATTGATTTACTGCAGAAAGCTAGAATAAGCGGTTGTCCAAAGTTGACCGTTTGGTTGATTTAGGAAGGTTTGATGTGATTTACTGTGTACGTGTTTTAGGAGAGTGCTTTTGAGCAATAACAATGCTAGTAGTGACACTATTGATGGGCGGTGTTCTTTGGTGTAGACTCTCCAGCATCGTCAGTGTCGTCTCTCCTGCATGCGGCTGCTCTGTTGTCCAGTCAGCTGCAGAGGGGAGTGGATCTGCCTAGTGCGCTGTTGCAGGCCTGTGGGGAGGCCTACGCCCTCTGCCAGCGAACCACTGCCAACCAACAGGTACACATTAACACACACACAAATACATGCATCCATTTATAAATCAGGTTATTTTCTGTTTTATCTTTGGCTTTCCTTTCTGTTATTACATGAGATGCACAGACTTTCTAGAATTTCCTTAGAAATTCCAGGATTTATATTTTTGTTAACATGTGACTGGCCAGTTCTGATTTATTTCCTTCTAAGGATTATAAATCACAGCATACAGAACCATTTTTGTTCAGCTTTCGTCCTGCATGTATTGCAAACAGCCATTTTCATGGCTTATTCACTCGCTGTGAAAAACTTCAATGCTGAAGTGGGTCCCTACTTCCTCCTTAGCATTAGAAGCTCTGATTACCTGATCCATGTGTTCTGTGCAAAATTGGCCAAGAGATGCAACCACTGTAAGCGGATTAGCAGCGCTGTAGCTGTGACATGATGCATCTTTAGCTAACTGCCTTTATTTTACAGAGTTTGTAAGTGGAAGTTCAAGCACTAGTAGACCCACTGTCTTTTCCTGATGAATCATACCGTGCCAGATGTATAGTCCAGCACCCCCAGCGCTCCTGCTCCTGGCTCTTCTTTGGTTCTGAAAAATTGAAGCAAGATTGATTACTTGCAGAAATAAGACTTACTGTATGCTAGCTAAAGGGTTGTGTAACTTGCTTTGCACACATGCTCTGCACAAATTGGGAAGGGTGAGTGTGTGGGACTGTGTTTGAGCTGCTGGTTCACAAATGTTAACGTGACAGGCACAGAAATGACATGACTGTCCGACTCTCCTCCTCTTTAATCTCGTCTTTTCTACTCTAACCTTGTTCTCTTCTCTCACTTTTCTTCAGCTGGCTCAGGAGGTGATAGAGAGGCAGTTGGCGGTGCTGGACTCTGAGGAGTGGGGCAGCAGGCTGTTGTGTGCAGGGGTGTGGCCAGACAGGGTGCCTTCAGCTCTGCAGTCCACTGAGGACTCGTGCTTTTCCAGTGTCCAGAGAGATGGCCAGGTTCTACTCTACTGCCTCAACACACTCAGCCTGCACAGCAATAGGCAAGATTCACACACATGCACACTCTCACAAGCACATATGACTAATGAGTTATATAGATGCTATAAAATATTTAGGACTATAATATTTAAGATATTGGTAGGACATGTAACGTGTTCACACACAAAATGTAATATTGCATTTTAATTAGGGATGTCCTGATCAGGTCATTTTACCCCGATCCGATTTGTCTCTTAATGTTGAGTATCAGCTGCTACCAATCTGATCTGATCTTTGTGTTTGTATTAGTAATACAGCCCCACAATAAAGATAAGATGAGAATACTGAAGTAAAACCATTTTACTTTAGTAGCAGTTTATATAGTGAGACTTTCTAGACTCATTTATGTAGTTTAAAAGTGACTTAATAAACAAACTACATATATATATTATATGGTGCCGGAATAGGATTCACATTAAAGTAGCCCATTCCAGTGTATTAAAATATGCCTAATCAGCCTCATGGATCAGGATCAGGACATCACTCATTTTAATTAATCAGTAGCCTTGCACACGATTTCAAGTCCTGCAGTTCCGACACAAACATATCTACATACTACCCAATTTTTTTTTATTCTGGGGTGTAAAACCAATTATTGTGGGTTAATTGGTATTACAAACTTGAAAATGACCCAGTAATTTATAGTGTGCATCCTGACCAACCTCTGACCTTTCCATGGCTTTTCTTGTTTTGCGTGCATGTGCACAGGAGCCGCCCGCTGAGCTTGACTGACCTGCAGAGGGCGATGCAGAGTGGCGCAGCATTGGAAGGCTTGCAGTTCCCTGAGGGAGGGCCAGAAGGAGGGGCAGAGGGTGGAGTCAGTGATGCTCAGCAGCTATTGCCCACCGCTGTCCGGCTCCTGACCGAGAGAGCCTCCCACAGTGACTGGGTTCTCCGCACCAATTGGCTCGCCTATCTCGCCAAAAGCTACAAATATGTACCAGGTACACGATGGGGTTCAGTGTGAGGTAATATGACGGTGGGCTGTTATTGGAAAAGAAAATATTGTCTACTGTTAAAGCTGAACTCTGATTTAAATATGAAATACGACAATTTATTGTGAAGCCAACACAGCAAATTTACTTATGAGTGAATATTAAAAGTTTCTTAAAAGTTGGAAGTTGGGTTTTGGAAATTATGGATTTCTGTATTTATATTTTGTTCTGTAACATTTTTTCTAAATAAATATACCATATTTTCTGGACTATAAGCCGCACTGGAATATAAGCCGCACCCGCAAAGTTATATAATGCACCTCATTATAAGCCGCATGGTTTAAAACGTGGAAAAAAAGTAGTGGCTTATAGTCCAGAAAATACGGTAAATATAAAATGTACTACAGCATGCTAACATCTTTACAGAAACAGCCCTGATGCAGCTGGAGGCAGGAAGCCGAGCTCTCAAAGCCATCTTCAATAGCAAACTCATCGGAAAGGGCAAATATCTAACTGAGCACCTTCAGCCTCATAGCACAGGTACAAATGTGTGCACACACACAAACACTCTTTATTGCATACCTTTACACCGGAGCCCACTGATGCAGTTCAGCATGTTCCTACACTGTGTAACGAAGAACTGTCTTCCATTTCTAGATGACTACAGGATCCTTGTAGACATGCGTTGGAACAAACAGTACCTGGATATCTTGGCCAACACCTGTAACTTTGAGGATGAGGAGAGATGTATGGAGTTCATGGAGGCTCTGTATGCTGTTGCCAACAGGTACAATGCGTATTGATTTGCAACTCAGTTACATGCTGCGAATAGAGCTTGTAATTGAGTCAAGGCTTAAAGTGTTTGCTGTGCATCCTTTCAGGATCATAATACTAATGGACCGGGAGGAGAGAGCAGCTATAGGCAGCAGCACTGGAAATACCTCACCTCATAACAGTGCTCTAAGACTGGCCACAGCTTTCTCCAAAGGTATGTCTTCACATTTAGGGGTGCTAGTAAGACTAGGGACGTTCCACAAATTGGACCTTACTGCATTCTGAATACAATGAAGTGCCCCAGAGTGCTAAACCATGGCTGACTTTGCAACTCCTAAGCACAGTTAAAAGACAGCTGATTATTATTATTAATAATTCTACAGGACTTGAAGATGTGATTTTTAAAATTATTATTAGTGGTAGTAGTACTTGTGTTCAGTCCCTGCTCGGGTCCCTGCCTGTGAGGAATTTGCTTTGTGTCCAGTTCTGACAGCTTGTGTTGATTAGTTTTGGTAGTTGTGGTTTCTGGTGGGTGTGTTTTAGCTTGTCAGGTTCCAACCTTCCTCTCAGAAAGGTGACACACACTTTGCTAAGTTTAAAACAATTGTGTTGCCTAGACTTTTGCGCAGTACTGTCTACGGTCACTGATTATCATACTTTACAGATGAACTTTTTATATGTTAATGTTTTGGATCTTACTGTGACCATCTGCTTTGTCTCTTAAGGAACTGTAGATATCGGGCACTTGCCACACCCAGTCCTGGTGCACCTGCGGCCTTTCTTTGATTTGTGGGATTCCTTCGTTCTGCAGGCTGTACAGACAGACCAGCCCAACATCTCTGACCATCTTATGTTTGAGGTATTGACCCCTTTTGTTAGGGGTCCAAGCACCCTAGGTGCTGGATGCCTGTTGTATTTGCTCATGTTTTTCTTCCTTCTTTCTTTTTTCTTATTCTTTTTCCAGATTTTTAACCCAAACGTGTTTTGGAGAAGACACTGTAAGACATCCAGACATGAAACTTGAAAGGGAGATATTTTGTACAAAGCTCTGTTTGCCAATGGCTCCTGAACAATGAGACATGACCAGAAAGAATTCTGCCAAAACACCTTATTGCAACTTTATAACTCCACCCACAACTCCTGCATCATAATTGGCAAAATATGTGAAGGCCAATTAAATTGTCTTGAGATGTTTCATGATACCTCAATAATAAATGTCTGAAAATGTTGAGGCATCATGAAAATACTAATATTTGTGAGACGTCTTGAGATACAGAATTATAAAAAAACAGTTCTTTTTTTAAACGGTATAGCTGCCACATTCTAAATAAGCCAATGTAGGTGGAGCTCAGTTCACAAAACTGGTTATAAATCTAGAACGGTATCTTTAATTGTCACCAAACTTTATAATGTTACATGTCATATGATTCTGAAGCACCTTTTGGTTTGGTGTCACTTAGTCAATAGGAGGCGCTCTAACATGCAAAAAATTGTTTCTCATCCGCTGCATGTGCCACTGAGCTGAAACTTTGCATGCTGCATTACCCTTTCTTAATGGGCAGTTTGATGTCAATTGGCCTTTAGGGGGTGCTGTTCTAAAAAGAAAACAAGCATATGTTCAATTGCCTGTGGTGTGTGCGAATCAAACTGGGTTCATGTCATGCTGTGCACTGATCCAGACAGTTTTCCTATTATATGTCTGTTAGAAACCTCTTTAGTTTTTCAGCAGCTGTACAAAGTTTGTTCTAGACAATTAACAAACTAGACTTTCAGTTTTCGCAATGACATCCCAAAACTTGACTGAAATCTCTGGAGTCTGTCAGTAAGTAATTACCGTATTTTCCAGACTATAAGCCTCTACTTTTTTCCACACTTTCAACCATGCGGCTTATAATGAGGTTCAGTTTTTTTCTTGTAAAGTATTTTATTTTCCAGGGTTTTTTTTTTTGGGTTTTTTTTCCGGCTTATAGTCCGGAAAATACGATACTTTAAAAATGCACAAAATGGCTGCAGTACATGAATAAACCAGTGCAGGTAAAGAAATTCTCAACAATGTCCTGTACATTGTCCATACAATTGTAACCAAATTTGGTGCAAATGTGCAAAATAATAAACTTATGAAACACATTCAATGAATTTCCAAAAATATAATTTAATAAGGTTTAGAATTACATGCTGAAGTAGTTAGCATTAACTGTTAACTATACTCTTATAATAATGGATCACATTTTCCTTGTAAACTAAAATCCTAAATAAAACAGAATCATTGTAAAATCTGCACAAGTTTGTGTTCACCTTTTTTTCCTACTCATGAGTTTACATATACACTTTTAGGTCTGGTTCCACTGAAACAGTTTTTAACATCTTGATGATTTGTTCTCTTGATTTTTTCAGATCCTGCAGCTGCTTCAGTGGAGAGATCGCTTCTGGCATGTTTGCAACTCCTTGCCGGCAGACGCTCGTGGAGTGTGCGTACTCTCCCTGCACTGGCAGTGGGTCCACAAGCACCTGGTCCTGCGACTTCCCCAGCTGTTGATGGGGGATGGAGACTACGAGTGGGTGCAAAGAGCATTGCTCTAATCAGCTTTGACTTTTATTATTATTATTTTTAATTCGGTTTCTCAAATAGCTCAAAGCAGATTTTACTCTACTTGACTTCACCCTTTTGTGATCTCTTTGGATGCCAGGGGACAGCAGGAACTCCACACCATCTCCACAGCCATACAGAATACGCTGTCAAGCTCTGTGTCGGTGGCATCAGCACTGAAGAGCATTCAGAAAACACTGGGGAAACCACTGCCTTTTAAGGTATGGAGTGTTGCCTCATACCCAGGGCTGTCTCGATGGAATGGGGTGCAGGATGAAAGCAGCTGATCAGAAACTACTGATCATGCTGCTGATCTATATGACCTGTAATGAGTATAGCCAGAGTTTTGACCACTAAACAAAAAGTTACCATTGTTTCTTCGTTCAAAAAATTGAGTTCTATAGTTCTATGAGTTCTATTCAAATATACTATTTTATTTTTATGTATTTTTAATTTGATTAAATTATTTCTGTTGTATCGAGAATTAGTTTTAGTATTTCCTTGGCTCTCACAAGCTTGGCAGCAGGCATTGGCAGCAGGCTTCATAGGCAGGAAGTGAACTCAGTTCTAGATCAAATAAATAGTTCACAAACTGTCAAAAGTGACAGCAGCAAATATTTTTTGGTTATTTCAAAATCAGGATTGAACATTAAAAGAAATTACTATACAGTCAAATCAAATTATGAGAACCTCTGTTCTACACTTCATACACATTTAAGTAATCTAGACTTACCATACAGGCATGCTTTGTAGTTCTATAATGACAGACTGTAGTCCATCTGTTTCTCAGGACCTGACAGGACCACAGAGCAGGTATTATGTGGGTGGTGGGTCATTCTCAGCACTGCAGTGACACTGTCATTACACTTTTGAACAGTGAGTTGTTGAACACTGTTTTAGACACTCATACCTACTTGGTCCACCTTGTAGATATAAACTCCGAGACCAAAGCTCATCTGTTTGTGTTGGTCATCCTCTAGTCCTTCATCAGTGCTCATAGATCGTTGCCCACAGGATGCTGATATTTCTAGCTGGTGGACTGTTCTCATTCCAGCAGTGACATTGAGGGGTTTAAACAGTCCAGCAGCACTGCTGTGTGTGATCAGCTTGTAGCAGTGCAACACACACCACCACCATATCAGTGTCATTGCAGTGCTGTGAATGACCACCTACATAATACCTGGTCTGAGGTGGTCCTGTTGTGTCCTGGCCATTGAAGAACAGGGTAAAAGGAGGCTAAGAAAGTATGCAGATAAACAGATAGACTACAGTTTGTAATTCTAGAACACAGGAGTGCTCCGGTATGGCCAGTGGAGTTTACTAGAATGTGTAGAAACAAGGCAGTGGTCATAATAATGTAACCCAACCATGTATAATTTATGGGTCTTTTAATTTTGGGGTTTCTTTTTGGCCTGCTGTGTTTTGACTTAATTCAGTGCATCATTATTCCACAAGATATGGTAACTTGGAAATGCCATTTTAATTTATATAATGTTAAATGTTGGTTGTAATGTAAATAAATAGATAATTAATGATGTATTTTTGTTTATATCCTGCTACAGCTGGAGTCAGTAGCTGAATGCGCTGCTCGCCTCCGCTTCCTCAGCAGAGCACTAGATATCAAAGATCTACGTCTGGACAACAGCACACCGTCGCTTTGGAAGCAGGAGGTGATTCGTCTCCGGGGCATTGCCATGGGGATTGACTCCAAGGAGGCCCTGCTAGAAGGTTGGGGCTTGGTGCTACAGGCCAATCTTCTGTTGGACCCTCAGAGCACTGGTAAGCTAAATGGATTTGTGGATTTAAAAACGTGTCTAAATAAAAGCCAAAAAGCAGATTTGTCGAGTTTACATTTTTGTAAATGTTGGTCATCTCTTGCTGCTCCAAACTTTTCACTAAAAAATGAAACAACTTGAATTTCCTCATGTGTTTCATCTGTGCTAAAAATGTTTAGATGATTTCCCTGCTCTAACAGACCAACTAAACCTGGTCATTAACAGGTGAGTTGAATCAAGTGTGTTTGAGCAGGAGGATTTTCAGTGATAAATAACTCAAAGGATTAAAATACATTATGATTTTGAACTTTGTAAAGGTATTCTTCATTCTTAAGGAATTCTGACAGAATTTAAAGTATATTATGCTTTATACTCACCTTGTTTCTCCACCTCCAGGTGTGCTGGAGAGACTGGTCAACTGTGTGGATCAGCAGCAGTGTCACATGGCCTCCTGTGGCCTGCTGGATTCCCTCTCTGAGAACATGAACGAGGAGGATATGAGTGATGGTGCCACACCAGGCCGTGAAGTGCTGCTGCAGCTGGGCCGCAGAGCTCAGCTCTGGCCTGTGCTGGAGGAACTGGCCATTCTCAACCAGATGAAAGTGACTGCAGACCTGCTACACCTGTCTGTAACACAGAGGTATTTGGAAGTGCTGAAGCTTGTTGAAAAATAACAGTGGTTTTGCATACTGTATGTTTGTAAATGTTAAAGTTGTAGTGAGAGACACACAGGGAGTTGGAGAGAAGGACAGAGATAGAGTGAGAAAGTTGGAGAGTAAAATGTACAGGGTAGGTGTCTGAGGGAGAGATTGACTGAACACTGACAGTGTGAATGTGCAGCGTGTGTGGTGCGGTATTACTCACAAGCTTTACTCCTCTCCTCTGGACCACGCAACTGGGGGTGGGGGGGGGATTTATTATGTGTATAGGAGAAAGTCATAGACAGGAAGAGAGTGCAAGTGAAGGCGAGGGATAGACATAATATTACATGTATGTGAGCGATAATGTGTATTGTAAAGACAAAGTCCTTAGCTTTTAAAATGACATTTTATTTGTTGTCATGTTGCCTGACCTGTTCTGTCCTGCTGTGTGTTCGACAGAGGGAATAAGGAAGCAGAGACGGGTCTCTGTCGATCACTCTCCAATCACCTGCGCTTCTGCATGCAGTCCACACCCATGAACATCCGCCAGCTGCAGCCGCTGTTTTTCCTCCTCGGCACTGAACGGGTCTGGCACCAAATGCACTCTGCCTCTGTCTATGCACTAAAATGACTTATAAACTTGTGTGAACATTCCCTTTAAAATTACCTGTTTTATTGATTATATTAATGTAAATTATGTGAACAGATCCTAGGAGAGACATATTATAGCCCAGTTTCTGTTCTTTGGGGAAACATAACATAATTAGCAGGATCATCTTTTATGCTTGGGCCTAGTTCATGGTTGCAGTACCAGTAGGGCACGCACTGGCATCCCTGTCCCCAGCAAATTCTACCAGCTCTGCTGGAGGATCCCCAGGTACTTCCAGGCTAGCTTGGAAATATAATCCCTTCTCCTGGGTCTTCCCTTGTGTCTCCTCCAATGTCAAGCAACCAGTGGGCATCCATATCAGATGTTTGAACCACCTTGGCCTGCGAAGGAGCAGCAGCTTTAGTCTGAGCCTCTCTGGGATACTAGTTCCTCACTCTACAATGAATCATGAGCTCAGCTACCAGGCACAGAATGCTCATTTTAGCCATTTGTACCTGCAATCTCATTCTTTCAGGCAGAATCCACACTTCCTGACCATAAGTGAGTGTGGGCCACTTATGAACAAGACATAAGACCTAAGACACATAAACTCCTCCAGCTGGCGTGAATTCACACCCTAGTGCACTTACCTGAGGGAGTATACTCCCATTCAGCTGCAAACCAAGTGCCACAAAGCCAAAATGACCTTGTGCCAGAAGCCCTCCTGCCCCTGGCTGCACCTTACCATCCTGTCCAGGAACATCACAAACTGGAGTGGAGACAAGGCACAGCCCTGGTGGAGTCCTGTGCCAACACTAAACAAGCTTGCCCACTGTTGACCAGCCAGGATGCGATTTGAATTTTTTTTTATGTTTCTGGGGTTCAGCTGTTAAACGGACTCTACCTTTCCAGTACAGTGGCATGAACTTTCTTAGGGAGACTGAGAAATGTGATGCATTGATCATTTTCACACACTCTCCAGTCAGTCTTGGAAAAAATAGACCACCACCACCCCAATATGCCACACCAGAAGCAATGTTTCTCATGTCCATGCAAGGCCAGTTTCTGTTTTCCTGCCCTTGCCTCTAGCCGCAAATTGTCCTGTACAGGACATTGACTTGATTACATTTAGAAACTCAACAATGCATGTAATCTTTCACAAGTCTTCCCCAAAATTGTATATATTATTGTATATTGCTGGTGTTTTATATTCCATGAAGGTCTTGAATCTGAGGCTTTCTAATCACTTAATATCTTCAGAGTTATTCTGTTCAAAAAAATCTTAAGAATCTTATGTATTTTTAAAACTAGACATCCTGCCCATATGGACATATAATGGATACCTAGAAGGTGGTCAGAAGTTTACATGTGCTCATTTTGGACATGCATATCATTCTAATATTGGACTTCTGGGGTGGGTTAGACCAAGGACTCTTCTTTTCTTTTTAGTGATCATGGTAAACTGGAGCTGCTCACTCCTCTTTGCTACCATTCAAAAGGTTTGTTAGACAGCATTCATTGGATTGACAAATACATAGTACAATCTCCAAATCCAAGGAGCTCAGTGGAGATCTGAGAAGGCTGATATATTGTATGAGTCAGGAAAGTTAGCAGCACTTCAAATTCAGCAGTTTCCAAGATCATTGGTTTAAATGATTGTATGGGAGCACAAGTTATTGGGAGCCAATTGGACATATTGTCATGATATTCATGTTCATTGTGAGGTAGGACAATTTCTGACCACAACTGTAAATAGTTATTCCCAATAGAACATAGTGTATAGATTTGTTACGCTGTCTACTAACCTTGCTTTAATTCTTGTCCCAGCCTGTAGAGGAGCTGCAGTTAGTGTGGTGTGAGCTGCTGTCTGAAACTCTGGCATCACTGTGGAACAGCAGTGTGACTTCTGACCCAGAGCGTTGGCTGAAGTGGAGCCCACTGAATCCAGAGGAACAGAAAAGCTCAAGGTCACTGCTGGGGCCCTCAGATACGGTAGAGTATTTATGTATTCACAAGCTTGCTTTAACACTGAATGAAATTGCACTCTGAAACACCTTGAATTCAAAGTAGCTTCTAAATTAAACATTAGTCCTTTTTTATTATTATTTAAGCCGAGGAGTGTGTTTCAAAAATATTTTAGATCAATCCATCATAAAAGACTTGTAAAGTAGGAAAAGCAACCTTTAAATTACCTTAATGGTATTATTTATGTATTTATTTTGTTTGTTTGTTTTGTCCCACAGGGTCCTGGCATGCTGAGTCGAGCTGTGTGGTCCCGGTGTGTGCTGGGAGTTTTGAGTGGTGGTGAGGTGGGTGGCCGTTGGGACCCGTCTGGTTCCTCCTTCCTGTCGTCTTCGCGTGTGACGCTGGGTGAGTGGAGAGAAAGAGTGGGGCAGCTGCAGGACCTCAGTGCTGTGCTGTGGGACAACATGGCCATGTTCGAACTCTCTGACTTCAGGTAGGGATATGTACACACATACATAACATTCCATGCTCATTGTCCATTTTATCAGTTCCACTGACCATAGAGGAACACTCTGCATACTTAGTCATCCTCCTTTCACCTTATTTTATTTGACTGGAGGGGATTCACAGCAATGCAGTTACACTGAAATAGTGGTGGTGTGTTAGTGTGTGATGCACTGGTACGAGTGAATCAGACACAGCAGTGCTGCTGGACTGTTTAAACCCCTCAGTGTCGCTGCAGGACCGAAAATATATCCAGCCAATTGTGTCCTGTGGGCAGCGTCCTGAGAGTACTGATGAAGAACTAGAGCATGACCAACACAAACTGTGCCAAACAGGTGAATCTCTGACTTTACTGAGTGGACAGTGTCACTGCAGTGCTAAGAATGACCCACCACCTACATAATACCTGCTCTGAGGTGCTCCTGCATGGTCCTGGCCACTGAAGAACAGGATAAAAGGAGGATGACAAAGTATGCAGAGAAACAGTTGGACTGTAGTCTGTAATTATAGAACTACACACTGCTTCTGTATGGTCTGTAGATTTTACTAAAATGTGTTTGAAGAGTAGAAACAAGTGGTCATAATGTCATCACTGATCTAGTGTACATGCATACATTAAGGCAGTCTTTCTCAACCCTGGTCCTGATGGGAGCAGGGAAAGCTCTAAAATATGCAGGGCAGGGGTGCCTCCAGTACCAATATTAAAAAGCCCTGCCCTGAGGGTGGTCATGGTTATCCAAATACGTGGTTCATAAATGTTGTTAATGTTTATCACTGTCAGTCTTTATGGGAGAAATAAAAACATGATTGTCAATGTAAAGTGTTTTTTATTCTGTGCCATTTGGGTCATTTCTATTGGTGATTTGATCATTTATTTTAAATAATGTAAATCAGAAATAAGCTGAGGTAAATGGAGAATCGTTGCACAGCTTAAGTGATTTCCACTTCCAGGCAGATTCTAGATTGTTGGTATGTTGTTGCAAGGCAGTTGCTCTGGTATACCAAGTAGTTGCTTTGGTGTTGCTTGGTGGATTCTATAGTATTTCAGATGGTTATTTTAGTGTAGTTTAGTGGTTGCTAGGTAGTTGCTGTGGTTTCTCAGGTGGTCCCTACGGTGTTGGTAAGTTACTGTGGTAAACCATATGGTTGGTTGAGTGTATTTGTATCATTGGGACATAAGGGTGCATAAACTTTTGCACTCAATTCATTCCTTTGGCAAAAATGTTGTGTAAAAAATCTGATGCTCCTCAGAAACCATACGTCTGATTAAAAAGCTGCATTCAGGCCCAATCAGATCAGTCTGGTGGTGGAAACTGGAACTTGACCTCCGCATTCTCTTTTCAGGTTAACAGACTGCAGGCTACAGGGGCTGGTGTTGTGCCGGCAGTTGCATGCTCTCTCTGACCTGCTGTCTCCAGGATTACAGGAGAGCTATGCAGAATCCTGTGAGAATCTCATTGATGGTCAGGACCCTGTCAAGGCAGCCCAGGAGATACAGGTGGCCCTCAGAGAAGGCTTACCTGAAAACCTTCTCCCAGAAGGCTTCCTGGACACACTGGTGACCTGCTTGACCCAGTTTTCTCAAAACCGTGTTCAGGACTCAGTCCAGCTGGCCCGGTCCGGTGTGTTCTGGGTGAACATGGGTCTGCTGCAGATTCAGGTTTGGGCTCCTCAGACCATTTTTGACCCGGCAGTGAAGAGGGCTTACAAACTCAGTTATGCGCAAGAAGAGGTGAGTCAAACTCAAATAATAGATATATGATATTTGAATATAGACTACATGGACAAAAGTATTGGGAGACTCCAGTCATTCTACTATATTTTGGAACATTGCTATGAGGATTGATTGCATTTAGTGATTAGCATTAATGAGGTCAGGATGTTGGATGATTACCACTCCACTAGCTAAATGCTTTTACCTTTAAAACCTTTAAATCCTTTTAACCCACAATTGACATTAGGCATGATGCTAATTAGACCATGTTTATCTGTTCCAGAGAGTCCTGTTCTATAGCTTTGTGTGTGTATTTGCACATCTGTGTCAGCAATGAATCCTGAATACTGAATACATTAATTAGAATATAAATGAATATATAAAGGAATTTAGATGTATATTGTAGCTTTGTTGCCACTTGTCAGTCTCTAGACCAGAAGCTAGAACAGAGCTAGCTGAGGACCAGGTCCCTCTATTCTATCAAACAGAAAATGGGACATATACAGTATACTGACCTGTTCTTGTATTAGCATTTTATGCTTTTATATTTGTTAAACACCTTTTTTTTTCTCAGCTTGCCCTGCTCCAGGATGAGTGGAGGGGGCGGAGTCTTTCCTCTCAACTGCTGACAGGGGCGGCACTTGAAGAAAGTAGCACAACTGATGCCTTCCAGCATCCTCGAGTCAGGTATTAAATGAGTATTTTGAGGTTTATCAGTGTTGTAAGACCCCATCTACAAGTATTCAGTTATTTTTGTCTCTAAGTGTGCTTCTCTAAATTTCTACATCAACATGATAAAACAAACCTACCCATAAAATTTTGGGGTGAACATCCCAGTGCATTAGTGGGAGCTCTTACTTAATCGTAATTAAGTATAATGGCCAAAATAGACATAAATACAGCATGAAGCTGAAGCACAAAGTGTTTCCTGCTATGTATTCAAACCAGTGACTGCAAAATGTACCTGTAAAGCCATCACAGGTCTAGCACCTCTGCTATGACAGTACAAATCAACTATGATGAATTAATCCATATATTTAAATTGAAACAGCCCACTGTCATGCTAAATTTTCTTCTCCACCAACTATTAGTTTTTCCTGTGGTAATATTGGCACAATATTTTGTTTACCCCAGAAATCTTTTTAAACGTTACTCTGCTATATTGTAAGACAGCAGGGTCATAAGAAGGCAGAGGTACAATTAGCAATGAAGTGATGGACAGCTTTTGCAAGAACAGACCCAGAGACATCATTTACCTTGAGGGTGGTCTCAGACTACCATTGTCTGACAAGTGGGCAGGTCTAACCCAATGAATATGTGAGTCTGGATCTTGGCTTTGGCTTCATTTGCATGAAACCCCTTTTTTTAACAATCGTTGATTCAAACAGAAGGTCCTCAGAACTTCATGAACTTCATCTCACACATCAGATCTTTGCCAACAAAGGTTTAAATCTGAAAACAAAGCTACTGTAGTTTTTCTGTGGTTTCTGGATCATAGCCCTGCTCCTGCTCAGAATGTTGAAGCTAACGACTGTGTATCCAGAGGATCTGCACCACTGTTTTATAGTAAAAATCTAATTGGTGCAGTGTTCCTCCATATGTGTCTGTTTTCCTTGATTCATTTTGTGCGTGTGTTGTATGTTTATAGGTACCTGTGGATACGCATGCAGCAGGTAAAGGAGCATATTTGTGAACTCGGCCGTAAGCAGGCCTGTCGCCCCACTGATCCACAATACGGCCGCCTCTATCAGGAGCTCCAGCACTACCTGTGTAGCATCGGGCAGCCAGCAGCAGTGGGTGACTTGCTGTCCCACCTACTGAAGGCACTGCAAGGCCCCGGGCCCAAATCCAGGCCGGGTATCCAGGGCCTACTGAAGGAAGAGGCTGTGTGGCAAGCATCTCAGCAGCGCTTTGCACAGCGGCTAGCTGAAGAGTACCCACTGTATCCAGATGTGGTGGTGCCACTGCGTTCAGCCATCCTACAGCTGCAGCATGGCATGCGCCTACTAGCCTCGCAGGTATCTTCCTCACTGACTGCACTGCCTGGTCTGCCCCGCCTGCTCTCCACCCTGCTATCCTTTCCTAGCGGGCCACTGAGCTCTGACCTGGCTAGTGCAGACTTCCTGTGCTCTCGGGCCTGCACAGACGTGCTGCGGGGACTGGGGAAGCTTCTGCCAGCTGCCGAGGTGCCCAGAGTGGTCCCTGAACCTGCCGTATTGCTGCTCAGTGCCTTGCTGCGCCTCCAGAGTCATGCACTGACTGCCGGACAGCTGGGGACAGAGGCTTGCATGCTGTTCAGACACGTGTGTCAGGTAAGAGGGTGAAACTCGTACCAAACGCAACATACCCTAAAACACCACTTTGTCGAGTAGTGTATGAAGCTTGAGGCTCAGTAAAAGCGTCTGGCATGTACAGTGGGTGCTTCCATTGCAGTCATTCCAGTATTCGAGAGCCTCTTCAAATTCATCCATTTTAATGAAGTGTGCCACAAGCAGAAATTCAGAGATGCGTGACTGTTTACTGTGAAAGTGGCCAAGGGTGGGACATAAGGATGGCCGGGGATTTTTTGTCCTCAAGGTGGCCCCCCAGACCCCCTGTTATGGTTCCCCTGAATTAAATGCAATAAAATATGCTGCCAAATCAAAAGTAAAATGCATTGATAATCTAGAGGGAATCTGTCTGATGTGCTCAGGCTCTGGTGAACGAGTGGGACGAGCAGGAGAGGAGAGCTAGAGAGAAGGAGCAGAAGGAAGCCAGTCTGTACCGGAGCCGCTCACGTCTGCACGGAAGCGGCCTCACTGAGGACCAGCAGGAGGAGCGCGAGTTCAGACGATCCTTCCCCACCTACCACAAGGTCAGTCAGCACACTCTGCTGATTGCTCAACCCTTTATGTCCTTTTGGGTGGATCTCTGTGTCTGTGGTTTGTCATTTTATTCAATAAGAAGTTTTTTTTTTGTCTCAGGATTTTGCTGACATCACCACAGAACCTAGTTTGGAGCAGCCAATCATTATTGAGGATGATGAAGATGAAGTCGAAGAGGTGGACTCTCATGAAAAGAGCGGCTTCCTCTTGACCAGTTGCCAGAACACTATTGTCCAGGTGCATCAGAGACTTTGCCTGTCATATGCCCAGTCGCTGTGGTACCAGCCCAGCCCACTGACCAATGAGAGCAAAGACCACATCAGCGCTCTAGTCACCTCCTATCAGATCACTGCTCCCTTGATAGCACGGTTTTATCATCTGATGGGTAGGAGTCTTCTTTTCATAAGCAAATTCTTTTGTCTGCTGTACGTTTAAATACACGTTTCTCTACACTTCAAATATGAAGAACCTTTATGGTTCTGGCTACAGTTCAGTTATGCGTATGTTAATAAAGTAAACCAACCTTTTTCATCTGTCCTTTTTGTCTGTGTCTCTTTCAGACTGTGAAATGGACTCCCAAATGACAGGCTCCCAGCTGTTGCTGAGTTCGCTTCTGCAGAACACAGTGCGAGGTTCTGGGGGTCCAGCTGGTCTGTTCCTGCAAAGCAATGGCCCTTATGACTTCTACAGAGAGCCCAACATGAGCCAAGCCAGGCTGTGTCTTCCAGCCCTCGAGCAGCTGGGCCGAGCTGTCCGTCAGCGTCTGGAGGACTGGCCAGAACACCCGGCACTGGTTCAGGTGGGAGAAGATTAGTGACACAAATACATTCATAACCCTTAAATGTAAAAATATCATTGTGAGAGCTCCACAACATCCTCAGTAATTACTTACTTTATAGATATTACATATATAAATAGTAATAAATCCATAATAATTGATTACATAAAATAAAATATCAAATATCAAAATATCTGCTCCCTGGTGAATTATTATGGACTATTTTTAATGCCCCAGAAATATACACACAGATTTCTAATTTTGAAATTTCATTAAAGGCATGAAAGGCATTGTTGTGGCATTAAAGGCAAGTGGTTGATAAGCAGTATATCTCCGTATCAAAAATGATTCACCATGAAAGTTGTAAATGCAAACTGTTATTAAATGTATGTATTTTTTATAATTGTTCAGAAGGTATATTTTAAGGAATTTGAATTTTCTGGACTTTAATTGATGATTTTAGACTTTAAAATGAAATATTTCTTTTTTTAAATAAACCTTCTTAAAATCTATTTAAAATCAATTAAATACCTTTTAGTATTGGACAACCAATAAAAATATATAATTCAGTCTCTGTTGTAAGTGTAGGTGTTTAAATTATATTGTTGGTCTTGTTTTTGTTAATGTTATACCCAGATCATTGTGGTGATGGAGAGAATTCTAGCCTTCAGTCTCTCTAGTCCTCTGGCCAAGTTCCTTAATGGTCTGGAGATCCTGCTCAGCAAAGCACAGGTGAACACATGCTAATGGTCATAGGACTGTATCTGTGTATATAATTGTGCTGTATGTGACATGCATGATTTGTTTCTTACATTTGCTTTCTCTTGTTCATAGGACTGGGAGAATAATGCCAGTCGCTCTGTGTCTCTGAGGAATGAGTTAGAGTCCATCACTCAGCTCATCATCCAGTGGAGGAAACTGGAGCTCAAGTAATTGAGAAATTTATTTAGTATCATATTATTTTATTCTGTTTTATCCAGCATTTCATGCTTTGTAATCATTCCATGACAAATTGTAATCTTGTGACCCTGTGTGTTTTTCCAGCTGTTGGTCCAGCAGTCTGGATAATGCTCTGAAACGGCATGCAGATAACTCAAACAAGCACTGGTTCTCCATCTACCAGTTGATTGAGAGATATCTGCAGGAGAAGAGGATTGATTCTAATCCTGGTAAAATGCCATGAAAGCCACCATGTTCCACTTAAGTCAATTAACTGCTTATTAACTTTCAATTGCTGCACGTTCATCTACTGTCATTCCTTATCTGTCCAACAGAGGGAGGTGTGGAAGAGTTGTCCCTCTCCTCCGTCTCATCTACTTTGCAGGGCTTCATGGAGGGCTCCACTCTGGGAGAGTTCCACACACGACTGGCCATGTTGCTGGCCTTCCACTGCCATATCCTACTAGCACCTAAACAAGAAGGACAAGGTTAGAGTTTGAGTCTTGTTATAATCTGTTCTTACAGCTTTCCGTTGTGCATGCAAGGTTTGGGCTACAACAGCTTGAATAGTGATGATGATTATGAATAATATAAGTTTGCAAAATCAGTAGATTTTTAATTCATTGTCGTGCAAACAAACAGAAGTTCTTAAGTACCCATCCCACCCACCCCATTATCATAACATTTTTTGCTATGCTATTTTTTGCTATGGAGTTTGAAATTATACCAGGCAGCCAATCAGAAAATAGCTTACTTACATATGTAACACAGATTAGTTCTAAGGAATAAATAAAGATTGGAACAGGATTTGGGTATTTGCTTAAGCTGTAATATTGAAAAAGTGCAGCCATAAAAAACAAGCGAGTTTTCAGCAAGTTGATCCATAATGGAAATAAACCCAACCTGAATACAAAATTGCAGGGCATGTAAGGTGACCTCACACATAAATAAGTTGTGGCCATGACTTGGGTCATGAATTAGGTGTTTGAACATAAGACCTTGTTCCCGTAGGGTCACCACGTGGACAGGACAATTTTCAGGACGTGTTGTCCACGCAGTGCTGCAGTTTTGATCATAATTTGTCTTTTTCTTTCTTTCTTTCTTTCTTTCATAATTATGACTGTATAGAACAGAGAAATCACTGCACCACGTGTATGATTTCCTGGGACTTTGGCAAGCTTGTGAACTAGATGCTGAAGTGTTGAGTAATAAAGTAAGATATAACAGTGATTTGTCCTCTTTTAGCCTTACTGTGCAGTTTGCTGTGGAACCTGCACAAGTACTATGCACAGTTTTCCAACAGTGTCCAATCGCGGATCAGTCAGCTGAGGACACCCATCGAAAAGGAACTCAAGGCAAGTTCTCACAGTAGTGAAACTTTGCCAGAATGTAAAACATCCCCTTCAGAAATTTGAGCCTTGTAGCTTCAGTCCTTCCTTTATCAAGCAATGTTTATCCTTGCAGGACTTTGTCAAGATCTCCAAGTGGAATGACGTCAGTTTCTGGTCCATCAAGCAGTCAGTGGAGAAAACACACAGGTGAATGCGAGAAGGATGTTCAGACTGTATTTGAAACGAATTGTATTTAGTGCAGACTGTTTTTGAGGATTTAGTGGACAGACAGTCCACACCCTGCAATCTGGTGCTACTGTCTATAATAACACAGCTCCTGTGTTCTTGTTTTCAATGCTGTATGTAGGACCCTGTTTAAATTTGTGAAGAAGTTTGAGACAGCACTGGCTGAGCCTTGTGCTCCCTGCCTGAGTGAGCACGGGAGCAGTGCAGGGATGGACAGTGTTGACACCCAGACAGACGAGACACCATTATACCGACTCCACCAGGCACTCAGGAGCAGCCTTCCAGGACAGGGCAGAGACCTTCAAGTACAACCTTTTTCTCCTCACTTGCAGGAAATAACTGACACATTCACAGTTAAAACAAGTTAGAAACTCCCTGAGGGACGACACCCCTTTTTAAAGAATGCATTGAAGCTGCACCCATTGCTGACAGATATGCAAATGCAGAGCTTGTCTGATCCCTGTAGAGAAGTACTCCAATGGAATAGACTCTCTGTAGCAGATTAACGTGAACTTATTCACACCATGCCTAATGTCAGGCAGGCGCTTGTGTAGTATAAAGCCCCACACTGTGTCCACTCACTGTGTCTAATAGACACTCCTATCTAGTTGCTCCACCTTGTAGATGTAAAGTTAGAGACAGAAGCTAATCTGTTTCTGTACAGTTTGTTTTGGTCATCCTCTAGTGCTTCATCAATGCTCAAAGGACACTATTGGCTGGACATTTCTGGTTGGTGGGCTATTGTCGGTGCAGCAGTGACACTGAGGGGTTAAAACACTCCAGCAGCACTGCTGTGTCTGATCTCCTTGTAGCAGTACAACACACTAGCCCACCACCACTGTGTCAGTGTCACTGCAGGGCTGAGAATGACCCACCATCCACCCTCTCTGATGGTCCTATGGGGTCCTGACCATTGAACATCAGGGTGAAAGGAGCCTAACATAGTATGCAGGGAAACAGATGGACTAGTCTGTTCAGAAACAAGGATGAGTTTGTGATGTTATGGTTGAGTCTATACACTTGCACTTCTATGCAGACCTTTACACTGTCTTGCTACTGAATGTCCTCACAGCAACGCTTTACCATCTCATAGAAAGCCTTCCTTAGACATTAAAGACCGTTGCTCCAACAAAAGCAGGATAATCTTATTTAACTTCCTGTTTTCTGTGTGCTATCAGAGTGACACTCAGGAGGAGGTTGTGTCTGGTGTGGAGCCTTCGTCATTGCAGGCTCGCCTGCCATTCCTCACGAGGAGGATGAGGAAGATGTGCGTGCAGCTGGTGAAGACAGCGACACTCCCAGAACTGTCAGAGGACCTTGACCAGTTTACAGGTAAGAAACTGCAATTCTGACTTTGGGGATTATAGGCAGTATTTACAATAATATTTAATGGTAGAGCATGAATCCTGTAAATAAGCATATTGTATTGAAGTGGTGGTTTTTCTGTGTGTTGTTCCCAGCGGAGATCATAGCTAATGTGCAGGCACTACAGAGTCTGACCGTGGACCGCTCCATGGAGCAGGAGAGGCAGAAGGCTGAGGTCAAACACATCCTGCTGCAGAAACAGAGAGCTTTGGCTGACCTCTTCAAAATGCTGGCACAGATCGGTCAGTGCTGCTGTTTGTTTGTTTGTTTGTGTATGTGGTGTCCGTGAAGTCCACATCTCAGGACAGACCTGATTCCAGCTGCTAGACTATTTTAGAAACGGTGTTTGTCAGCTGTAATATACTGTGTTAAAGTGTGGTTTAATTCTCCTTCAGGCCTGTCATACCGTAAAGGTCTGACATGGAGCCGTACAGCAGATCCAGAAGAGCCGCTGTGTCTACAGCCTGTGGAGATGAAGACGGCCCTGTCTGCAGTCAAAACACGGCAACAAGCTGACAATGCGTAAGCTCACCTTCGTACAACCTGCTTAACTGTATTATTTTATTCATTTGTTTCACCAAATGGCACTTAGCCCTTGAAAACAGTGGAACCATCACCCTGAAGAAACATTTGGACCGTAAAGGTTTCACAGGACTTCTCAGAGCAGGATTTAGGTGCAGATTAAAACTGTAAAACAAAAGAAACTGAAGAGCATTAAAATATTTTTATATTAAAATATTTAAAAAAATAACACAGCATTTGTCCACATTCTAATAATGTGAGAAACTGTTATATATATTATTATATATTATATATAGTATATTATTATAATATATATATTATTGCAACAGTAGTGTGTTTGCACTGACCTGCAATGTTGTTGCTAACATTAAAACACCTTTACTTTCTTGGATGTTTTTTCTTCTCTCACCAGACTTTTTGCAGAGATGGCGAGTAGCTGGGATGGCTGTCAAATGTATTTTTACCGCTCCTGGGCCAGACGCAATGCCATGCAGGCTGCTCTACACTCACCTGCAAAGGTTTGAGCTTTCTTCTCATTTTCTTTTATGAGAACAGAACTCTGAAGTTGCAGTTCTCTTCACTTTTCTTTGATGTCTTAAGAGGGTAACAGCAGCCGAGCAGCTACCAAAACTGAGAGTGCAGCTGCCATCAGATGACCATCTAAGCACAAGTCATGAAATTTCAAAATGTCTCAAACTGTTTGTTTCAAATAGTAAACAGAATGTTTTCAAATATTGTCTGCAATAGCTTGAAATATTTAGCTGCACAGCCTAGAACACTGCTCAGTGATCAACAGAGGGCTCGTGTAAACGGAAGTTGATGCAATGCTGGGATGTCTTCTGCATTTCTTTCTTTCTTCTGCAAAAGGCAATGCAGAAGTGTTCATGTTATTATTATTATTTTTTTATTACAATCAGATATGAAGGTGCTGTATTGTGTACCGTGGTGCTACTGTCTAAACGGTGGCCTCCTCAGTAATGTTGTGGTCACCCATGGCTGGTAATACAGATGATTGCCCATATTCACCCCCATCCCTCAGCATGATCCTAGCCAGCATATCCAATCAGAAGCTGAATTTATAGTTCTGGGACCACTCAACATTACTGGTTTCTCTTGTTTTACTATTTACAGGCTTGTCTTTTAGTAAAATTAACTTTTTAATTTTATTCTACAAAGCATTGATAACATTTTTCACAAAATGTTAAATGACTAAAATATGTCCACAAGGTTTTAATGGTACACAGCATTACATGGCATGGTGCAATGTTTTGTGTGTGTTCCCTGCAGGAGCTCGGGTTGGGAAGTGTGGAGCGTTGTCGTGGTTTCTCCTCTCACCTCTTCAAACTGCTGCTGAGACAAAGACGTCGACTCACCAAACTGACGGAACACTGGGTGCACCTCAGGTACAGTCTTCATCTGCTGAAAAGCTGAAGCTGGAATACAGCTGTAATTGCACTCTTTCTCAAACCTAATAAGAACCCCACACAATGTTCTAGCTACCGTCCTATATCCTTAATAAATACAGACGTCAAAATCATAAGCAAAGCCCTGGCACTAAGATTAGAATCTGTAATCCCTCTCACTCACACACCCAGACTAGACTGATTTCATTAAAGGAAGACACTCCTCGGAAAACATAAGAAGACTATACACTTTTGGTCTAGTTCTCAAAGGAGCACTTGAAGACATTGTTTGGTGCTCACCTTTTATAACATACAAATATCCTACAAGCGCTCGTCTTCACTACCCAACTGGCTGCTCTCAGCACTGCACCACATTTCGGTGCGGTTATCATCTGCCTGGCACCATGCTACCTCCTGGAGCCATTTTTCCAAAAATGCTCGTTTGTCTTTGTCTTTGTTTGTCCATTTGGAACATATCTGTACGGAAAATCATCTGCCACTGGTTGTGCTAAACTAACATAAACCAACAGTGTTAAGCATGTCCACCTTTTACATGCTCATCTTAAGATTAGTGCTTGAATAAATACAACTCATATAAGCTCATATTAGATCATTTAATATTTTTTGTTGAACAATTATATCATATTAATTATTACATCAGTATCAGTAAAGATGTGATATTTTGCAATCTTCTTTTAACATTCTCTTTTAGAAAGCTGATCAACAGCATCCAGGACGTTCGCTCACATATGACTGACTTGGGTGAGGAAGATGATGCTGGTCTTCCTCCTCAGGACTCTCTCCGTGGTTGGGTGGTGAGGGCTCAGGCTCTGGCCCAGCAATGCAGCTCAGCTCTTCAACAGTTCTTCTGGGTTCTCCAGTGCTGTCCCGAGGGTCCCTCTGCCACGCTTTCACAGGCCGGGCAGGGTGAGGCCACCCTGAGCCACCCATCACCCCTCGCCTCTCACTTGCAGCCTCAGGCATGTCTCATGAGACGGGGTGAGTCAGGCTGGAAGGAGGCGGTGCAGACAGTGGAGACTTTGCACAGTGAGAGCACAAAGCTGAAGGAGAAGCTTAACGCTTTAGAAGAGGAATCCACACATGGAGTCATCCACACATGGTGAGATCCTGGTGCTAGTGGGAAATGAATGAATTAATGAATGTTTGTTCCAATAATATTGAAGTCCTGCAGTGAAGGAGATTAAATTCTTTCTGTTTGGATTACATGAAGTAAAACACTGGAAAACCCCTACTTAATTTGCATAATGTACAGTGTACATAAAACACGGTCAAATGATAAAAGACATCCCATGAACACCTTTGATGTATTTAAAATATTTTAACATGTGAACATTTCATCTTCATTTGAACTATATTGAGAGATGGAGGTGCTATAAGTAAACACATACATTAAAATAAATAAAATAAAATATGACTAATAGAAACAAAAGTTTCTCCTAATAGCTGGTATTTTCTCCTTTGGCTGAAATGATGTCATTTAAATGTTTCCGAAAAGTGTTTACCAGTCTGTAACATCAACTTGACGAAACAGGATATAGTAAACAGCCCATAGTAAACAGTGCATATCTGAGCACAAACCAAGCCATGAAGTCTAAGGAATTGTCTGTAGACCTTTGAGACAGGTTTGTATCAACACACAGATCTGGGGAAGGGTACAGAAAAATTTGTGCTGCTTGACGTCATCTTCTGTACAAAAGGTTCACCAAAAATCATGCCACATTACCTGCTACTGAATAGAAGTCCAGTGCTCTGGACCTCAGACTGTTTATGCTACCAACTGGTAGTTTATTTTCCAAATGGTGTGTGAGCCCAGACATGAACCCATTTGAACATCTCTGGAAATCTCTAAAAAGTAGAGTGCAGTAGGTGCACCGACACCCCCATCCATTTGATGGAGCTTGAGAGCTTCTGCAAAGAAGAATGATAGAAACTTCTCAAAAACAGGTGTGCCAAGCTTGTAGCATCATACGCTTTATTTGCTGCCAAAAGTGCTTCAACAAAGTATTGAGCAAAGGCTGTGAATACTTGTACATATCAATGTTTTATTTTTGCGTACTATTTTTAATAGATTTGCAAAGATTTCAAACTTTTCTCACTTTGTCATTGTGGGGTATTGTGTGTATTTGAGGGAAATAATGAATTCAATCAATGTTGGAATAAGGCTGTAACATATATATAACAAAATGTGCAAAAAGTGAAGCGCTGTGAATACTTTCCAGATGCACTGAATATCACCTCCCTTTCTCAATATAATTAAAATATAGATCAAATATCATTATGTTTAAACATGTTAAAAAGATCAGGGGAGTCCATGTGTTGTCTTATCTCTTTCACTTGACTGTAATACTTGATATTTACACTGTCTGTATTCAGTGCTGCTGCCCTGAATGTACATGCTGTTTTCTGTTTACATACATCAGCTACACTGACGAAACTGCACTGAAGGAAGGAGAAATCCCACAGGTCTAAATTTCCTGGATTTATAATCAGTTTGTCCAAATTTCCAAAATTAATGATTTTTTTTTTTATTATATTCCACATACTGGAAATCATTGTTGTCTATCCAGTTTATATAATAATAAATAATTACATTTTCCATCTACAAGGATGTTATTGTCTCTAAGGGTGTTTTAGTGAGCATATAATGATGCTTCTTTATTTCTACAGCTTTACACTCATTTCAAAATCCTCTGTAGCTTCATTCATGTTTCATACACACAAACACACACACACAGAGTAAATTAGAATACAGGTGGAATGAAGGCCTCATGTTCTTCCCTGTAGTTTAACACCAGCTTAACAACTTGTTCTGTGTTCTCGTTACCAGGAGCCACATGGAGCAGTGCTGCTCATATGTGTATGACTTGGGGTCCTTGGCAGGGCGGATGGTGGTTTTTGAGCAGCTATTTGTCCCTGAGGGAATTCCTGTTCTTAACCCTCAGCAAGGCCTAACACGAGGGCTTCATGCAATCAGGGGTGAAGTGGACAACTGCGTCACTGAGTTCACCACATGGAAATCTCAGCTGCTATCACTCGGACAGTCCACAAAACGTAAGGGGAAATCCTCTTGAACCAGAATTTAAAGGCCAGGTCTATTAAAGCATATATTAAAAACTGGTGTTGGCGGGTTAGCTTACTTTTAGTGTCTTCCTACTATTTATTTACAGGTTTTAATGTTAGTGGTTAGTTGTTTTTCACAGTTCAAAAGTCAAGAGAGTCAAGAGGCTATTACGGTCATTCCATCATACAAGTACACAATAGAGTGAAATGATGTTCCTCCAGGGTCATGGTGCAACATGAACCAATAAGATACAGAGTACAGTGCAGTGCCAACACAGCAATCATTCTGAACAGTACAGTACGATAGGATATAGTATTATTTACAGCCGTGTTCCTGATGGTATGAAGCTAGATACAGGATAGTAGCATGAATATATGAATATTTGCAGATCAGTGTGAGGTGGGTAACAGTGAATATGTGGGAGTGTGAATTTAGTTCAGTCTTTGTGTGTTGAACACCTGTGGGGTGTGCCATGTTCACACTTTTTCTTGTTTCTTGTTTTTTATTTCTTAGGACCTACTTCAGTGTTCCATACAGAGTTTTCAGAGCGGGTAGAGATGACCATAAACACAGTTCTGTGTGCCGTACAGAACTTGGTAAAAAGGAGAGAAAGAGAGGGTGATCAGCAAGCAGAGAGCAGGAGAGGTGGGAACTCTTTTCCAGTCGCCACACCCCCAACGCTCACATCGTTATATACCACTTTTTATGTGCCTGACTGTACACATGCTCTCAGAATTAGTTGACAGTTGTTCTTGTCCTGTAAATATGATTGTTTTTACATATGTATTACGTAAATACGTGTTTAAGTATGTATTTACGTAGATAATTATGGTATTTGCATTTTTGCATTTGATTTGATTGGTTATGAACAGGTTTAATAAAGCATATTTATTTTTTATTGGTTTTGTTGTCTTTTCTTGTTTATTTATTTAAAAAAACGAATGAAAATGTGTTTCTGTGTTTGTATTACAGAGAGTGATTCTGAGGTGGCTGAGGAGCTGTTGAAGCCAGGTCATTTGAGCAGGTTGCTGGAAGAGGACCTGATTGCAGATGTGTGTTCTCTCTCGCTGCCTGACATTGTGGGGTTGACAGAACAGCTGCTGGAGCGACTGAGATCCCACAGAGATGCCTGTCCACCACAGCACTTAGGGGTGAGCGCTGCAGTGGGTGACTTCACCGTTACTTCAGTGTTTATGGCACAGCAGAATTAAAATTATTCTGTGTGTGGGTGTGTGTCTGCTGTATGCAGGATCTGAGGGAAGCCTGCAGATGCCTGATTCGTTTGGAGCCTTTGCTGTGTGTGTACTCAGAGCTGGTGCGCTGGTATGTGGCGGTGTGTATGGGTACTCATCGCAGCACCGGCAAACTGCTGTCAGTCCTCGCAAATCTCTTCACTGAGCTTGGCCAGAAGGTAATGCCACCAGAAAACTTGTCATAACTCCTTTGCATGTGCCTTTTTAACCTAATTATTATGTTTTAAAATAGCTCTTGTGGTCACTACTAGGTGGACTGTGGTGCACATCCAGACCTAGACCCACTAGTAGGCTGGGTTTATGTTCATCTCTCTCTCTCTCTCTCTCTCTCTCTCTCTCTCTCTCTCTCTCTCTCTCTCTCTCTCCCTCCCCCTCCCCCTCCCTCCATACACAGGGATTTTGTTTGCCCCAGGAGTTGATGGGAGGAGGTGATGGAGAGGGAGCTACAGAGTTCCATGACTATGAGGGTGGTGGCATTGGAGAAGGAGAGGGCGTCAAAGATGTCAGTGACAAGATTGAGAATGAAGATCAGGTAACACCAGATCACCAGAGAAACTAAAATATACTGATGATCCTAAAATACAATACCTGTAGAAATCCTTTTCCCTTTTTGCAGGTTGAGGACACATTTCAGGAAGGACAAGAAAAAGAGGAGGAGACAGACCAGAGGGACATTAAAGAAGAAGACAACGGCATTGAGATGTCTGAGGATTTTG